>PVKC010023061.1:0-17429 GCA_004027635.1 Crocidura indochinensis
AAAAAAATAAAAAAAAAAAAAGAAAAACATATACTACCATCTGTGGAGTACTTGGGGGAAGATCCTTAGATACTGGCAGAGGGAAGCAGGCATTCTAATGGACAGGGTATTAGAATGTTTTATACACATGAAACACTATCTTGGACAGTTTAATAAATCATGATGCCTCAACAAAAACTTTTGGTAATGTACTACATTCTTGGGGCAAGGAGTAAGAAACATGACATAGCTTTATAATGTTAAAAAGAATCCAATATTTTTCAGCATCATTAAAATGGCAATACTTCCCAAAGCACTGTACAGATTCAATACAATTTCTATACGAATACTCATGACATATTTTGAAGAAATAGATCAAACACTTTGAAATTCATATGGAATAATAACCTCCATAAATAGATAAAACAATTCTTGGTAAAAAGAAGATGGGAAGCATCACTTTACTCAACTTTAAGTTATACTTTAAGGCAGTATTCATTAAAACAGCATGGTATCGGAATAAAGACATACTTTCAGATCAATGGGTTAGATGTGAATATTCTCAGACTGATCCTTAGGTATCTGATCAATTAATCTTTGATAAAGGGTCAAGAAATATGAAGTGTAACCAAGAAAGCCTCTTTAATTAGTGTTGTTGGGAAAACTGGTCAACTACATGCAGAAAGTGAATTCAGACCTCTCTTTAACATAATGCACAAAAGTCAAATCAAAATGGATTAAAGAGCATGATACCAGAATTGAAAGCATAAAATACATAAAGAAAAAATGTAGAGAGAACACTCAATGACATTTAAACTAAAGGCGCCTTCAAGGGTGAAACACCACTGACTAAAAAAGCAGAAGCAAAGATAAACAAATGGGACTATATTAAACTAAGAAGCTTATGCACCTTAAAGGAAACCATGACTAGGATACAGAGATTTCCCACAGAATAGAAGAAACTGTTTACCCAATACCCATATGATAAAAGGTGAATATCCAAGATATACAATTTAATATCCAAGATATTTAGCAATACAAAAAAAAATCTAACCTCATCCAAAAATGGAGAGAAGAAATGAAGAGACATTTCCTCAAAGAAGAAATACATATGGTCAAAATGAACAAGAAAAAAAATGCTCCATATCACTAATTATCAGGGAAATGCAAATCAAAACAAAAATGAAATATCATCTCATACCATAGAGACTGGCACACATCACAAAGAACACAACCAGTGCTGATGTAGATGCAGGGAGAAAAGGACTCTAATTCATTGCTGGTGGGAATGTAGGTTGGTCTGGCCTTTTTGGAAAACGATATGAATATTCCTCAAAAATACTAGAAATTGCGCTTCCATATGAACCAGTAATACCACTCCTAGGGATAGACCCTTGGAACACAAAAATGGCATGCAGTAGAAGTAGAGCCTGTGATTTTTATGTTCATTGCAGCACTAGTTACAAACTAGTTACAATAGCCAGAATCTGGGTCTAAGAGATAGCATGGAGGTAAGGCATTTGCCTTGCCTGCAGAAGGAAGGTGGTTCAAATCCCAGCATCCCATATGGTCCCCCAAGCCTGCCAGGAGCGATTTCTGAGTGTAGAGTCAGGAGTAATCCCTGAGTGCTGCGGGGTGTGACCCAAAAACCAAAAGAAAAAACCCAGAATAGCCAGAATCTGAAAATAGCCCAGGTGTCCAAGAACATGAATACCTTAAGAAAATGTGATATATCTACATAATGGAATATTATGCAGCTGTTAAAAATGAATTTGGGGCTGGAGGGATAGCATGGAGGTAAGGTGTTTGCCTTGCATGCAGAAGGTCGGTGGTTCGAATCCTGGTATCCCATATGGTCCCCTGAGCCTGCCAGGGGCTATTTCTGAGCGTAGAGCCAGGAGGAACCCCTGAGCACTTCCAGGTGTGACCCAGAAACAAAAAAACAAAACAAAACAAAAAAGAATTCCTGAAATTTTTTTTTTATTTTTGGCCACACCAGTGACACTCAGGAGTTACTCCTGGCTATGTGCTCAGAAATCACTACTAGCTGGGAGGACCATTTGGGGAGATGGGAGATTGAACCACGATCCATTCTAGGCCCTCCCAGGGTGAGGCTTATCCATTGCAATTTCTGAGCATGGTATCTCTCCTGCCAGGTAAGTATTCCACGAAATATTTTTATACATGGAGATTACTATGCTGAGTCAAATGAGTCAGAGAGAAGGATAGACAGAATAATATCACTCAATTTGTGGGATGAAAGAAAAATAAAAGACAGTGTAGTACTAATATCCAGGGACAATAGAGATTAGGGCAAGGAGGACCAGTCCACGGTAGGAAGCTTGCCACAAAGAGCAGTGAGTGCAGATAGAGCAGAGAACGGTAGTCGGAACTGATCACTCTGGGCAAGAACGGGGTGCTGAAAGGGAATAAAGTGATCTACACACCACCCCTTCATTAGCTACTGCAAAACACAACGTCAAAAAGGAAAATAGAGAGAGGGAGAGAAGGAGAGAAGCATAAAATCCATGCCTCAGAGGCAGGCAAGGGGCTGGGTGGGGAGGGAAACTGAGGACATTGATGGAAGGAAATATGCACTGGTGAAGAGTTGTGTATGTTCTATGGCTGAAACTTAATCATGAATAACTTGGTATCCATGGTGCATAAATAAAGCAATCATAATAAAATTTTACAGTTATCTAGTATTTCAACAAACTAGGAATGGAGAGGACTTCCTCACTGTAGCATTATTCATTACAGTTAAAGAATGAAAAGAATGCATTGAATTATGGGGTAAACAAAGTAAGCTACCACCATACAGAATAATATTACTCATCAAGGAAAGGAAAGAAATTACCTATGCATGCTACAACCTGGTTTTATTGGAAATCAATGAACTGAGTAAAAAAGTCAAGAGCAGTGGCACAAGCAGTAGGGCATTTGCTTTGCGAGTGCTAACCTAGGATAAACTGTGGTTCAACCCCCCAGCGTGGTCCCCCAAGCCAGGAGTGATTTCTGAACACATAGCCAGGAGTAATCTCTGAGTGTCACTGGGTGTGGTCCAACCCTCCCCCAAGTCAAATGCAACACACTGTACACTTTGTGATACTAGGTAGATGAAATATCTAGAAAAGGCAAATGTATTAAATAGTAGGCACTGAAGCAATAGCACAGCGGTAGGGCCTTTGCCTTGCTTGCTGCCGACCTGGAATGAACCTCAGTTCAATCCCCAGCATCCCATATGGTCCACGAGCCTGCCAGGAGCTATTTCTGAGCACAGAGCCAGGTGTGGCCCAAAAACAAAACAAACAAACTAACTAAAAAAGTAGAGCATTGACTTCTAAGACTAGGAAAGGGAAAGAAATTGAATTCAAATGGTCATGGGGAAATTTGGGGAGCTAATGAAAATATTCTAGAATGGATTATCGTGATTGCTCTACAAATCTAAAAATTTATTAAAATTATGAATTGTTTAAATTTACATTTAAAGCAGTTTAACGTTAAAGATGACAAAACTATAGTAGCTCAAAAGTAACAATATGTTTAAAATATGTTGAGAACCCCTTCTTAAACCACTGAAACATGCTTTGGTGCAGAGAGATGTATTGTATATATGTATAATATCAGATGGTGGGATCTGGCAAACTATGTCCAATGAGTCCAATCACATCCAGTATATATTTCCTAATTTTAAATGGTTTTCACATTGGTGGTGGTGGTGGGCTGGCTGAATGTTGCCAGAGACTGAAACCTAGTATAAGAGATAAAATAGCTTAAAAATAAAGAACCTTAGATGTTCCTGCTTACTTCACCAGAGCTAAATTACATTCTTGGGCCCAAAGGAATTTGCAAATGGGATTGTAAACCCCGAAACAATGTGTGATTACAACAACAGCTCTGAATCAAATCAGCAGTGTCCCATTTTTCAACAGAAAGAAGAGAAAAAGACCAATTCTACTCAAGTAGGAAGCTATAAATCATGCCTGATAAAATTTTTACTAAGACAGTTAATATAAAAGAGACCCATGAGTATATAGTGAAAAGACTGATTCTGAATGGGTAGGAATCTCTAAAGTGTGTGGCATTCTATACAGCAAAGATTATTCTGATTTAATCTCTATTTTAGGCCTCATACTACTTTAATAGGATATAGAATATTATTGTCTTTAAAAAGGTGAAAATTGAGGCTGTCGGACATTAAATAATCCCAAATTCCATAGTCATGGTGGAATTTTTATTCAAAAATCAATTCAGGAGCTAGAAAGAGAGAACAGCAGGCAAGATGCTTGCCTATCACACAGGTTACCCAGAATTCAATCTCTGGCATCCCACATGGTCCACAGAGCACTGCCAAGAGTAAGTCTTGAGTGCAGAAACAGGAACAAGCCCTGAACATCACTAGATGTGACTCCAAAACAAAATAAAACAAAATCGGCCTCCACTGAGTCCTGCTTCCCACCTCCTGACGCTGTAATAAACTGTTTCCACCAAATAAATAAATAAATAAAACAAAATCAATTCACACAAAACTCACTTCTCAGAACAGGGGATCTGATAGAGCAGGCATGTCATTTTCAGCTGTTGATTTCTTATGCATATATTAAAGCTTTAAAATATTATCTCATGTAGCATATGTTTATGTATATTCTTTTTATCATATTTGCCTTAGTTTTTAAACATAGCAATCATTGGTTTCATATTCTGCAGCTAATCATTGTCGAGTCTATAGATTTTACATATCTGGTTCTGTTGCCTATAATTTTTCCTTGCTCCCTTAGTTGATCAGTAATTTAAAAATATGAAGTACTGGGGACTGGAGAGATAAGACACAGTGGGTAGAGTGCTTGCCTCATATGCATCTGACCCAGGTTCAGTCCCTGGAATCTCAAATAGTTCTCTGAGCACTGCCAAGAGTGACTACTGAGTGCTGAGCCAGGAGTAACCCCTGAGCATCATCAGGTGTGAATCCAACCCTCCCACAAAAAAATAAAATAAAGTGCTTATATTAAGATCATGCCCTGCATAAAAAACATCAGGCTCTAGAATAAAACAAGCACATTTCTGCTCAAAAGTATGTGCACTGACTTCTGCAAGGCTCTTAGGAACAACAGCAGCCTGAGACCTATTTAACTATGTTGCTTCTCAAAAATTATAAGCAAAAAAATAATATATGCTGCTTTGAGGATATGGGTGCCACCAAGTGTCATGTGAACTTAGATGCAAATACTGGGAAGACTACCTTAGGTAAGAAGTTTTTAGAGGAGAATGGGAAAGGTTTTTTTGTTTTGTTTTGTTTTGTTTTGCTTTGCTTTGCGTTGCTTTTCATTAGGCTTAAAGGTTGGAGATGAATAGAGTTCTCTGCATGCTCTGATAGAGGGGGTGATTCTTAATGTACCTCTATCTTGAGGATCTTTGGATTTGAAAGATTTGGTGGTTTTGTCGTTTGGCTTCTGCACCCAAAGAAATGGCCCAAAAGAATTTTCTTGTTTACCTATCTGCCTCTCTGTCTGGATTCCAATCTGCCTAAGCCATGTTCACTAGTTTATATTGCCAACTCCTAGGAATATTTCAGGAGCTTTCTTTATTTGTTTATAAATTATTTCCAGTAAGAAAATTAGAAACACACCTTATGAGGTTGCCATAAACTAAATTCCTTCTCAGTCTCAGGAGTATCCCAGCCTTTCTATGAATTTATGCTTATTCTTAGGACATATAATTTTGAGGAATACCCTATTATGTGGTGCTGAGGGAAAGCTGGGGTCACTCCCAGTAGTTCTCAACCAATTGGCCATCTGTTTGATGGGTCTGGGGCTACATTGCTGTGATTCACTAGGGTCACTTGGTGGTTCTAGTCCTGGGGAAGGGAGATGTTATAGTGCTGAGGTTCAAATCTGTCAGGTATATCCAAGTTCTAACCATTTTTCTTGGATTATTTGTTCATTTCTTTCTTTTCTTATCTCCATTGTATATTTGCAATTCTTTGTTTTTCCTAGGTTTGAATCCCTGATTTAATTACTTTTGTGCTTAGTTATTTAAAAGGGAAATCATTAGGATCAAAGAGTTTTCTTATGGCCTGCTTACAAGCCACAGAGCACTGCCATGAAGAATAAGCACGTAACTGCATTTATTTAGGAAAGAATCTCTCTTGTTTACGTTTTTGTGATTAAGTTTATTGTGTTATGATCTACAAAAATTGACTTTACCATCTTAATTCAGATAACTTAATGAGCTTGGTGTTTTGTTTTGTTTGCTTGTTTACTTTTTAGAAAAAGTCCTGATTTCATATATAACTTAAATACCGTCTTTGATGAAGTTGAGAAGGAGAGTTCAAGACCCTCCACAGATGATAAAAATCCATTTATTTCTATTGGCCAGATTTTCAGGTCCAGAAACTAAACTTTTAAGTTTCTTAGTATATGATACTCAAGAATTTTCATGTTCTGCTCTGTGCAGTTTCAACATTCTTTGACTGAGAAGTTTCTAGAAGGTCCAGGGAATAACCAACCAGATAAGTCAAGGAATGAAATGAGCAAAGAAATAATGCCAAATGCCAAGAGGTTTCTTCCACAAATTCAGAGCTACAGGGATGTTTTCTTTCAATGAATTGGCTGAAGATCTACAGGTCTGCCCCACACACCTGTGTACTTAAAACAGGGGTGAAATACTGCCACATTTCTATCTCAAAACCATGACCTTTATACGGTACTTCTTTTTTTTTTTTTAATGGAATGCTCACTGGATATTTTATTTGTTTTTCAAACCAAGGATGAAAGCCTCTAGAAAGACCCACCCAATCCCGGAGTATTTAATCCCTTTATTTATTTTTTTATTTATCTTTTTTTCTTCTATTTTTTCCCTCTCTCTCCAGGTTATTAATTTTCTCTTTTTCAAACAAAATCACATAACTTGAACTAACTATTCCCGCCTCCAAATTAGGGGGGAAAAGGGAGTAACCAAGACCAAACAGGTGTAAGACCACTAAGTAGTAAGCTAGACACAAAAAGGACCACTTGCTTTAGCAACCCCGAGGGTTAGGGAAGAGGATATGGAAAGTAGGAAGGGAATGGAGGTGGAGGGAGGACAATTTGGTGATGGGAGTTCCCCTGATTTTATGTTAATTTGTACCTAAAATATGATTGTCAACAACATGTAAGCCAATATGATTAAAATAAAAATTATATTAAAAAAAAAGAGCAGGGGTGAAGAAAATCTAACCTGCAAGTCTGTGAAATCATGTGATCTTGCCCCCAATGGGAAGGGCATGCATTCTTTTCACTGGCAGTCTATTGCCCATCTACTTTTGTTGTGCTAACTGTGAATAATGTTTAAATAATCAAACGGAAGAATAACATTCTTCACCTCTGACTTAGAGAATCAGTCACCAGTCCTGAGATTAATCAAGATTTATAAATCTTATTCAGGTCGATAACCCAAAACTATTTCTATTTGACCTGTTGGGCATATTTATTGGAGTGCTACCATCTGCTATTGAGTACCAGTCTATTATTTGGAGTATTTATCTTATTAAAAAGTATATTCTGAGGCACTTCTGGTATATGATATTCAGTTGTAAGCACTTATAGGCTTGCTATATCATTATAAATCAGAAAGCCTGCTTGGCCCTCATTGAGTGCATCTTGATTTAAATTCTTCCTTGTCTATTTTATCTATTTATCTGAGGTTTGAGAGTCATACCTAGGGTACTCAGGGGCTCTTCCTGGCTTTGTGCTTAGGGATCACTCCTGGCAATGTTCAGAGGACCTTATGAAGTGCTGGGGATTAAACTGAGTGCAGCTATGTGAATGGCAAGTATCTTTAAAATATATTATTTTAGAGGCTGGAGCAGTGGAACAAGCAGTAGGGCATTTGCCTTAGATGTGCTACCCTAGGACTGACCATGGTTGGATCCTCCAGCATCCAATATGGTTCCCAAGCCAGGAGCAATTTCTGAGCGCATAGCCATGAGTCACCCCTGATCATCACTGGGTGTGGCCCCAAAACCAATATATATATATATATATATATATATACATATATATATAATTTTAATAGCTTTATGCATACTCTATGATATTTTAATATTTTGTCCTCAGGCTTAGTATATTTGTGTATTTAGTTGACTGGTTCGTGGGGTTGTTTTGGATGGAATTATGAATTAGAAGGGCCTTTGCTTATGCCCCAAACTAAGCTTTTTTTCTCCCATCTCTGAAACATGTAAAAAATAAATGATTATATGTATTTATATATGTATTATATGTATTTAAAATCACAAATTAAAAAATATGTTGAAATTACCAGGGCATACAATTTAAGCATATCTTCACAGCTCACCCAAATGACAGACTTCACTGTAATAATGGCAAAGAGCTGGTGAACTCTTGGCCTAGGAATCAGTGGCTGCTGAAAATTGAATTAACAGGCTCAGAGAGGTCTACCTTATTGTTAATAGAATATATCCCAATAGCACTACCTAGCTATTAAACACATGATTAAGCACAGAAAACTTAAAGAACAGGTAATTCTAGAAGAATGTATTAGTACGAGTCTCACAAGTCAGTGGTCTTCTACTGGGTAATTTAAGGAAGGGAAAGCCGTAGGTAAAAGCTTGGCCACAGAAAGACACAAAATGGCCCCAATCTTATCTGGCCACCTAGCATCAGCTGAGAACTTTCTCTCAACACTCAAGAGATAATTAACCTTCCACTTAGACCCTAAGAACCTCCTCTTCCAACCTGGACTCGGACTAGCTAAAAAAACTGTAGACAAAAGTGTTATTTCATTGCATTCTTGGATTGGACCACAAAAACTTTAATGATATTAAGTAGGAAGGTAGGGTTTGTAAATATGTGGAACAGTACTGGGGAGACAGCTCAAAGAGCCAATGTGCATGTTTGCACGCAGGAGACCAGGTTCAATCCCTGGCACTTCATGGTTACTGGAGCACTGACGGGAATAGAGCAAATGAAAATATTATTTATCAACAATTATAGTCAGCCATTCAAGCAATAATTTCCCAAAGTTTAGAAGGCTACAGTTTATCCAAACCAGAGAGAAAACTCATATAGTAAAATGAATTCATATCCCTAGGCCTGGTTTCTGTCTCTGGTGACGTCGGTGAGTTATGGAATACAGAATAAAAAGAACAGATTGGAAGTTTGATGGCTATAAAGCTATTTCAGAGCAAGTAAACATGTCATTTATGTTAAAAAATTTTGTTTTTGAGAAATAAACCGATATGACAATACTATAAGAGAAATTTGCTAAAACCTGTTTCAACAAAAATCTCCAAACCTTGCATGCTAGGTCTAAATGGTCACTGCTAATCCTGGGATGTGCGTAATACTTGAGCTTCTGCAAAGTTTCCATAACATTTTTTTTTTTGGCACAGTGTCAGTGTCTCCAGAGTTCATTGTTCCTTAGATTAGTGGCATTCCTTTTTGCTTTCCAGGCCTAATATACCAGGAAGTCAAAGGAAACTCCAGGACATGGGTCTCTTTTGTTATTCTGACCTGTTCTTCACACACATTTCCTATTTGGGATGCACAGAGAGGTACTAAGTCCACAGAGCTTCTGACATTGTTATGTTGTCCATACATGGAACTCGGCTTTCTTTGATTAGTCTGTGATACACAGAGTAAACACAGAGTCCTTGCCAACAGCACTTGCCACAAAAGAACTCAGCACAGGGTGTGCTCACTTCGATGCTATCCACAGGTTTCAGGAGGCTCTGTTATTAAATGTTTCACTTAGTGGGCAAACACTGGCACAGCCTAAAGGAAACAACTCTGTGGGATGTTTTAGGAGCCTGAGAAAGTTTTATTTCTTTTTTTTTGGGGGGTGGGTTTTTTTGGAGGACCACACCCAGCAGCACTCCTGGGTTGCTCCTGGCTCTATGCTCAGAAATCGCTCCTGGCAGGTGCGGGGGATCATATAGAACGCTGGGGATCGAACCCGGGTCTGTCCTGAATCAGCTGCATACAAGGGAAATGCCCTACCACTTGGGCTCCCAAAATTTCTATTTCTATTTGAGATGGTCATTAATTTTCAGAAAAAAATTAAAATAAAAACTGGAAATGACATTTTAGGATATATGAGAATGTTTTCTTTTCTTTTTTTTTTAAATAATATCTTTATTTAAGCACCTTAATTACAAACATGATGTAGTTGGGTTTTAGTCATAGAAAGAACACCTACCTTCACCAGTGCTACCTTCCCACCACCAATGCCCACCATCTCCTACTTCCCCCCCAAACCCTCTGCCTGTATTTGAGACGGGCATTTTACTTCTCTCACTCATTAACATTGTCATGGTAGTTGTTGTGTAGTGATATCTCTAACTGGACTCAGCACTCTTTGTGGTGAGCTTCATATCATGAACTGGTCCTTCCAGCCCTCATCTATGAGAATGTTTTCTACAAAATTCTTTATGGTATAGAAATCACAAGCACCCCAAATATACAATAGTCATGGAAAGTATAAATGAAGATGGACTCATGAGATATCTGATAATGTATATCACGCATGCAGTGACACATTACAATACAGTGCAATGCAATAAATAGCAGCCATATCTAATGATACTGGACATGGCTAATATATAAAGTGAGGGAGGGGCTAGATATGGCACAGGGGTGAGGAGTGAATGCTTCACACCCCTGTTTATCCACATACTTTGCATTAGGCTCAGTCCTTGGCACTTCATGGTCTACCCCCAAGAGCAGTGTGGCCCTGGAGGCCCACAAACAGTGCCAGATATTGCCCTCTGGGCATTTTTAAGCACTGCTTGGGAGACACCCTGTAAAACAATAGTGGAAAAACTATAGAGAATGTCAATTATCAATTTATTCTTATAAATTCTGTGTACTAATTATACCCACAAACACACATTCTTGAAGAATGAACTTGCCTCAAACTGGCACTCCTCATACTAAATTTCTAAAGCACAGAAAATGAAGTAGCAATTTTATTTAGTAACATTAGATGTGTTAATATTTAGTATCAACTATTAGACAAATTGCCCACATTTTGCTTTTCATTTCACTAGTACTGCTACCTACCTATCTTACAAAAGCATGTGGGACTAATAAGAATTAGGACAGACTAATAACATCTAAAGAGATAAATGTGCACACACTTATCAACGATATATATGTTACTATTTTACTATATTACTATACAATACAATATGTAGAAGGCAATTCCATGTGCCTTACTACAACTTCTGAAATACATTCTATTACATTAATATATACTAATTCCTTTATTACATTTATATGAACTTCACATATATTCATTTTACAAGATTACACTGTCACTTTTCATTACATTATGGTTCTTTGAGTTTTAAACATAATAATCCAAGAACCATCACCATTCCCATAAAGTTCTAAGTTATAAAGTTCTAAGCTCTAAGTAGGAAGCCAAAACATAACAGGAAAAATATTTTTAGAAATTATAAATTTGCATGTCTTCTCTCTACAAAACTAATGTAAATGTTTTGTAAAATTTCACAAAATATAGGGGCCCAGGAGATAGCATGGAGGTAAGGCGTTTGCCTTTCATGCAAAAGGTCATCGGTTCAAATCCCGGTGCCCCATATGGTCCCCCCAGCCTGTCAGGAGCGATTTCTGAGCATGAGCCAGGAGTAACACCTGACCACTGCCGGGTGTGACCCCCAAAAAAAAAAAAAATTTCACAAAATATAAGGGAACATGAATTCACAGTTTTCTACCAACCAAAGACCATAACTACTAGCCCTTTGATTGTGTTTTGTTTTGAAAACTACACCCAGCAGTATACTGTCTCTGCACTCAGGAATCACTCCTGACAGGTGTGGGGGACTTGAATCAGCCAAGTGCAGGACAAGTGTCTTACAGGTTGTACTATCTCTCCAGTACCTAGTCCTTTAATTTTTTTAACTTGCCCATTTGTTGAAATGTGTATGTGCTTAACAATGAGTACCCTCGGGGTCGGAGAGATAGCATGGAGGGAGGTAAGGCATTCGTCTTGCATGCAGGAGGATGGTGATTTGAATCCTGGCATCCCATATGGTCCCCAGGGCCTGCCAGTAGCGATTTCAGAGTATAGAGCCAGGAGTAACCCCTGAGCGTTGCCGGGTGTGATCCAAAAGCAAAAACAAACAAAAATGAGTACCTTCATAAATCATAATATTTTATATCCTGCTTTTTTGGTTTTGGTTTTGGGCCACATCCAGTGACCTTCGGGGGTTACTCCCTGGGTATGTGCTCAGAAATTGCTCCTGACTTGGGGGACCATATAGGACACCAGGGGATCAAACTGTGATCTGCCCTATGTTAGTGTTGCAAGGCAAATGACCTACTGCTTGCACCACTGCTCTGGCATTCCTGATGTATTTTTTAACCAGTCCTTGAGCACTTCCCTATTAAATATCAGAGTCACCCTTTGTTTGCTCTATTTAAGCACCATGATTACAAGCATGTTTGTAGTTGGGTTTCAGTCATAAAAATAACACCCCTTTCACCAGTGCAACCTTTCCACCAACAATGCCCCCCATATCACTCCTCCCCCCTCCCCCCGCCTATCTTCATGACAGGCATTCTACTCTCATTCATTAACATTGTCATGATAGGGGGCCCGGGAGATAGCATAGAGGTAGGGCATTTGCCTTTCATGCAAAAGGTCATCGGTTCGAATCCCGGTGCCCCACATGGCCCCCCCGTGCCTGCCAGGAGCAATTTCTGAGCATGGAGCCAGGAGTAACCCCTGAGCGCTGCTGGGTGTGACCCAAAAACCACAAAAAAAACCCAAAAAACATTGTCATGAAGTTAATGTAGTCATCTCTCTACAATCATCTCATCAGATGAGTGAAACTATTCTGTGTCTATCTCTCTCCCTCTGACTTATTTCACTCAGCATAATATATTCCATATACATCCATGTATAGGAAAATTTCATGGCTTCATCTCTCCTGACTGCTGCATAATATTCCATTGCATATATGTACCATAGTTTCTTTAGCCATTCGACTGTTGAAAGGCATCTTGGTTGTTTCCAGAGTCTGACTATTGTAAATAGCGCTGCAATGAACATAGGTGTGAGGAAGGCATTTTTGTACTGTGTTTTTGTGTTCCTAGGCTATTTTCCTAGGAGTGGTATAGCTGGATCATATGGAGCTCACATGAGTTCACATGAGGACCTTCAGCAAAAACACATTCAGGTCAGAATTCTCCACTCACAGCTAACCTGCCAGCAGACTCTGCTAGGGACCAGCTCCTCTTTCTCTGTTTGACAGCTGCACTGACCTCTTCCTTCATGATTGGTCAGAGAAGACCCACACATGCACTGATTTGCATGACTCATTAGAATGATTCTTTAATGGGATTTGAATGTTTAAATCTGAAGCCAAAATGAATTTGGGGAACACCCTGCAGCTTTTTTAGATCCTGAATGTATGATTTTACAATTGGCTCAACAATTGAATGGCTGACATTTGAGATTGGGTTCAAATATTTAACATGGTTCAGTCAGGCAGAAGCTGACAGCTACCAGTGTAGCAGCTAACCAGGGTGAGCGAGCGGAGTACATTTTCTTTCGGGAAAGTAAGTGGTTCTACTGAAGAATGTAGGATAGTGTTAGGGGAAAGGCAAGAACCCTGGAGTCAGTCTCAGAGGACGGTTTTGGTATGGATACAGAATAACCAGCACCCCAATATGTTGGAGGTTGGAGTGTTGGAGTATAACCTGGTACAGTTTTTCAGAAAGCTGTTTTGCAATTTGCTCTAGCTAATCAATGAGACTCTAAAGATAATATTCCTCTATAAAACAGACTTAACAAACGGATCACAAGACATACCCATAGTAGGAAGAGTTGAGCAGTTAGGAACTGCCCTTCTGCCTAGACAGACAGTAGAATGATTGAACTCACTGAAAAGTAGAAGCCAGAGATGCAATAGCTACAACTACATGGAACGTGGATAGGTCTCAAAACTATGTTGTACAAAAGTCAAACTCAAATAAAGATATACTGCATGACTCTAATGGTTCAAGAATAGGTAAATTAGATCATATCACCAAAAGTACAGATTGATCATATACTTAAGAAGGACTATATAGTTAAATATATATGTTTAATATATATTAATATATATAAATATATATATAGTTTATATATATATTAACATGGAGCATACACTTTTACTCCATACTAGATTCTCAAACTTTCTCCACATTTGAATATACTCTCTTTCCCTTTATAAGTCTACTTATACTTTAACTTCCTACAGATGTAAAGTATCCTTCTTCCTTCCGCCTTCAGATTTATAACTATCATATAATTTATACATATAGATTATGTAAGGAGGAAACTTCTCTGTGATTTATAATTAAGTGGAAAGCTCCACTAACACAATATCCATTCACCTTTACTGCTAAATATTTTACAATTAACCACTTACTACTTTCTTTTATTTTGAATAAATTACTTTATTTAAAGACCATGGAATACATAGTTGCTCATAATACATTTGTTCCAAGACCAATCCCACCACCAATGTAAAAATTCTTCCACCATTTTTTTTCTATTTTTTTTTTTTTGCCTATTTTCCTTAAGACAACATTCCAGCCTCCAGTAATTTTGTGGTTCTTGCTTGAAAATTCACTCATTACTCAGACTTTTGTTAGCCCCGGTTGCACTGCGATACTCCATGAGGCCATGTCCAAAGAAAGGCCACATAAGATGTCACTGGACAAACTCCAGTTCCTCTGAGGAGTGGCAGATTTTGAGCTTACAAGTGCTAATTGGACCACATTACAGAGGGTGAGCTCAGGTCAGGGATAAACCCTGGACTACAGAGAACTGCATGTAAACCCATCAAAAAGCTGCAGCCAAGTCCCCAGTGCTATTAGGGGAAGCGCTGGCATATACAATGTTCACCACATTTTTTCTTCTCAAAATTAGAAAGACAGAGGTCATGAAGCAAATGAAACAGATCTCTGTTTTGCTTCAAAATCTGACTTGTACGGATAAACCATTTTTCTAGCAGAATAATACAAGCAAACTGGTCACCTCACCCCTAGGATGACGGAGGCATCTCAGGCTGTCTTTGAAAGGTGGACAAACCTGAATCTGTTTTTCCTGGGGAAGCAGCCAGGCTTGTACACCTGATGTTCACTATCCCAGCTGACAAAAGACTCCTCTCTATGGAGAGAGCAGAACGTAGCTACAATCACTCATGCTGAGACATGATCTGACACCGAAAGGGCAGGAAGAATAGATAGGTCTGGGCTCCATGACCTTTTCAAATCATCTATCGATCCTCTCAGCTAAACTGTCCACTCTACAGGAAAAGCTGAGAAAAGAGCAGCATGGCTTCAGAAAAGGAACCGCAGGACAGCATCTTCTCTTTTTCATCTTACTCCTTTGCCGGGTAAGATGCATGCAAAACAATAGACTCACAACACTTAATGTTTTCACAATTAACACTAATCTAGGAGAATACAAGTATTTATATGTTTCAGGGATATGGGGTTAGCATGCCACACCCACAACCAAGATACCAGTAACCTTCACCGTAGTCTTCACTTGACTTCACGTAGACCCTTCACTTTCACACTCTACACTCTTGAATGCAATATCAGCTTCAGTCTATAGGCTTGCTTTCATTAGACATTAATCATTTTCTTTTTTTCTTTTTTTTTCTTTTGGTTTTTGGTTTTTGGGTCACACCCAGCAGCACTCAGGAGTTACTCCTGGCTCTCTGCTCAGAAATTGCTCTTGGCAGTCTCAGGGGACCATATGGGATGCCGGGATTTGAACCACTGTCCTTCTGCATGCAAGGCAAATGCCTTACCTCTAAGCTATCTCCCTGCCATTTTCTTTTTGTCTTCAAAGTCCTATTGCCAAGTGACATTCTACTCTGTCTTAATAATGTATATTTCATCCCAAGTAATATCCTTTCAGTAGCAACTTTTTTTTCTTTTAAATAAAAAGAACACCCCCTTCACCAGTGCATCATTCCCACCAACAATACCCCCAACTCTCTCCTCCCTCACCCTTTGCCTGTACTCGAGACAGGTATTCTATTTCTCTCACTCACTATCATTGTCATGATAGTTGTTGGTGTAGTTGTTTTTCTGCACTTATCACTCTTGGACCAATCTTTCTAGACCTCATCTCTATTGTCTCTGGGTGTTATTACAATGATATCTTTTATTTTTCTTAAATCCCACAGATGAGCAAGACTATTCCATGTCTATCTCTCTACTCTGACTTATTTCACTCAGCATAAATGCCTTCTGCAGGGGCCAGAGAGATAGCATGGAGGTAAGGTGTTTGCCTTGCATGCAGAAGGTCAGTGGTTCGAATCCTGGCATCCCATATGGTCCCCCGAGCCTGCCAGGAGCTATTTCTGAGCATAGAGTCGGGAGTAACCCTTGAGCTCTGCTGGTGTGACCCAAAACAAAAAAAAAAAATGCCTTCCTCACACCTATATTCATTGCAGCTCTATTTGCAATAGCCAGAATCTGGAAACAACCCAGATGCCCAACAACAGATGAGTAGCTAAAGAAACTGTTATACATATACACAATAAACTATTAGGCAGCCCTCAGGAAAAATGAAGTCATGACATTTTCCTATACATGGGTGGCCAAATAGCTACTCTTGTGGTTAGATTGTTTGATTTAAATTCACATTGCTTTGAGATGGCCTCTAAGGCTGGCCCATCAGCATGCGAAATCTACTACTGACACTGCCTTACCATACCACAATATTCTAGTCATTCATTTCACTTCATAAATAGGGCAAATATAGATCAAGTCCCTAAGGCAACCAGCTAAACCAAACTACAAAGACAGGTGAGTTTCTGACAAAAGGTTACAGACAATGACAAGCTGGATATGAGCCAGTTACTTTATTTCAGAGCAAAGGGCATACACATATAATTTGTTTGCATTTACATTTGCATTCATATTCATTTTAAATTAAACATAGATCTCAAGTGCTCAACAGAGTTGAGAGAGCAGGTTGAAAGTCATTTGAGGGCCCAGAGCAGTGGCGTAAACAGTATGGCGTTTGCCTTGCATGTGCTAATGTAGGACTGACCATGGTTCGATCCCTTGGCGTCCCATATGGTCCCCCAAGCCAGGTGTGATTTCTGAGTGCATAAGGCAAGTGTTCTGTCTGCTACACTTGCAGAATCTACCTTCTGCTTCTTCTCTCACTTCTTTTCTTGCATTTAAGGTGGATGCTTTGAAAAGTTGACATGACCACTGTGAGCATCCCAGAGTGACTTCATGGTCTGAAAACTAGCAGCCCACCTTCCAGCCCTCTCATTTGTTTCCTGGATCCATTGGAGCTCTGGGGTTACAGGCGTCTACTTAAGTTACCTTGCCAGCTATCAATGCCTCCCTCTCATTCCACCCAATCATGGACTTGCCTTCCTCTGTGTGAACTGCCCTAACTATTCTATG
>PVKC010023062.1:0-17402 GCA_004027635.1 Crocidura indochinensis
ACGCTGGGTCATTGGACCTCAGTTATTTCCACCGAATAAAGCTGATATTTCCACAAGTCTGACTCTCCGTGAGCTGTTCACTCGCCGATTCACCTCAGAACCACTGGTTACTGGGTGGTAGACGCGTTCTCCAAGTTGGAGGAAAGAGAACTCGTCCTCCCTACCTCCGTTAGAGAATCTCTCCTGGGAACGGATTACATCAGTTACAACTGGAAAACCACATGTAAGAAATTCAAAATTGCTTTCTCCGCCTCTCTTCCACCGAGCTGTGAGGAACCCCAGGTAAGATGGCCCCGCCCGACCCACGTGGGGTCATTCGAGCCGGGAGATTGGACATACAGATCCTTTAAAATCAGCAGCAGCTGGGTGCTCGGTCTTTCTCTGCCTCTCTTCCGCCGAGCTGCTACACCGAGGAACCCCTGGTAAGATGGCCCCGCCTGACCCATGTAGGGCCATTCGAGCTGGGCGATTGGACATACAGAGCCTTTAAAATTAGCAGAAGCTGGGCACTCAGCTTTTCTCCGCCTCTCTTGCGCCAAACCGCTAAGACCAAGGCATCTCTGGGGACCAGCCCCCGATAAGAAGGCTTCACCCGACACACGTAGGGCCATTCAAGCCCGGGGACTGGATACCCAGAGACCTTAAAAACAACAGTAACCATGCGCTCGGCCTCCCATCGCCTCTTCTCCGCCGAGCCGCTAAGACCAAGGCATCTCCAGGGACCAGCCTCCTTGGCCACCCAGAGACCTTAAAAACAACAGCGGCCATGTGCTCTGCCTTTCCTCTGCCTATGGGTGACTGTCCTTCCACTGTAACTTTACCTTATCCTCTTTCTTTATATCTTTGTTCTCATAATAAAAAATTTTAAAAAAATTTTAAAAAAATTCAAAATTGACCCATACCTCACTCCTTAGACAAAAATCAACTAAAAATAGATCAAAGACCTTGAAATTAGACACGAATCTATAAATTTTTTAGAGAATAAAATAGGCAGAACATTCAAAGATCAGAAAGGACTTCGAGGATGGAGCACCAATTGCAAAAACATTATCTTCAAACATAAACAAATGGGACTACATAAAACTAAAAAACTTCTGCATGGCAAAATAAACCCTCCTTAACACAAGAAGACAGTTAACTGACTGGGAAAAAATCTTTTCACCCATCATATCTGATAAAGGGCTTATATCAAGGTTATACAAAACACTCAAAAAGCTGACCCCCAAAACCAAATAAAGCCATAAAAAATGGGAAGATGAAATGAATAGACACTTCTCTGAGGAAGACCGAAAGATGGCCAACAAACACATGAAAGCAAGCTCACATTCACTCATCATTAGGGAAATCCAAATCAAGACAACAAGGAGATACCAACTTATAGCAGTGGGGATGGCTCACATCAAAAATAATGGGAACAATCTCTGTTGGCGGGGATGCGGCATGAAAGGCACTCTCCTCCACTGCTGGTGGGAATGTCCTCTAGTCGAACACCTATGGAGAATAGTCTGAAGAGTGCTCAAAGAACTCAGAATTGAGCTACCATTTGACCCAACAATTGCACTCCTAGGTATCAACCCCCAAGATGGAAGGGCATTCATCCCAAAATATATGTTCACCCCACTATTTATCACAGCACTCAGTATAATTGCCAAGTCTTGGAACCAGCCTCGATATCCAACAACAGATGAATGGATCATTAAGATGTGGTATCTATACACAATGGAATACTACATGGCAGTCAGAAATGATACAGTCACAGACTTTGCAGCAACGTGGATGGACCTAGAACATATTATGTTAATTGAAGTAAGCCAGAAGTTGAAAGATAAACACAGAATGATGGCACTATTCTGAAGCACCTAGAACATACACCTTATATACAAATAATACTCAACAATCAAATAACAGGGTTCATCAGGGTAGAAACTCCAAACACTGTAACAGTAAACGTATACGGGAGAGCAGTGTCCAAAGCACATGAAAAAGGAACAACAAAAACTCTTGACTACACACTATACCACAAAACCCCAGCAACAGCAGAAACAGCAGCATAGACCAGGTAAGTAATCAACTTTCTACTACAAAGGCCCATAATAAGCTTTTAGGGATCTTATACAGGATAACAGGTAAAGGACACCATGGGAAACCACTGACTCCAATGGAAACATTCCAAAATAATAAGTTTTAATGTCTTAATCTTTCTATACTTAAAATAGCCTCTCTGCTTTTCTGTCCACAGGCATTCTTGGAAACAAATGGTGGACAAACAAAGACTGCATCTCGGCACTCAATCACACGAAATTCCATACCCAGCTTGCACTAAAAGAATGTCCCGATAAATCTCTTTAACAAACCCTTTCTTTCTAGGGTTATGCCTTCATTTAGGACTTGAAGTACGTAACAACCCAGACCACCGAAGCAGCAACCATGACCTACAGACTTATACTACAGGCCATTCTCACCGAACATATTCAAACAAACTAGCAACTAGCATTCCCTCGCTCTTTTCTCTACTCTTCTCACTACTGGTTATTATTATTATTATTATTATTATTATTATTATTATTATTATTATTATTATTATTTCTCTCCTTTTCCTTATTTTTTTTGTTTTTTTTTTTTGCGTCACGCCCGGCAGTGCTCAGGGGGTTATTCCAACACATATTGCCAGCAAATTCTTAGAAATTGCTCCTGGAAAGCACGGGGGATTATATGGGACCCCGGGATTTGAACTGATGACCTTCTGCATGAAAGGCAAACACCTTACCTCCATGCTATCTCTCCGGCACCATCTCCTTTTCCTTTTAATTTAATTTCTCTTTTCTTACCTGCCCCTTCCATATAATTTCCCATTTTTCCCTTTTGAAAATTTGGCTTTCCCTTCACCCCTCAATCCCTTCCAGATTCCCCACCTTATTAAAACTCCTCACCCTCAGTTCCTAATCCATTAGCATCAAGAATGACCTCCTACACCAGTGAACCAGTACCCAGAACCCAAGTGACGGGACAACTACTCAAACCCACACCTCACCCCCTACAAGAAAGGACATCCAACTCCCCTGCTGATTCATACTTCGAGGTCATCCTTACCAACCCTTCCTACCATGGACTGTTACTTGAAACTGGACTTAGCCCTACAAATATCCTCGAAAGCTTGAACTCTTCCCAAATCCTCACTGCTGCAAATCTTTTTCCAATCTCAAGAAAGTAAGGTTAGGAGATAAAATAGCACCAGGGAACCCACACACTACAAGAAAATCTCAAAAGTCAATGGGGTAACCTATACTACCATCATAGGCATAACCGACCTGTATTACACTACCTCTTTACCTGCTTTTCCCCAAATGCAAGATACTTTCTTGCATCACCTTGTTCCTTTAATTAAATTTTTACTTCATTTCTTAAAAATATTTTTCTTTTCATATATATACATGAGCACATATATTTTTATTTCTACTTTTATCTTTCTGAGGCATGTGACCTGTTTTTGTTTTCTTCTCTATCCACCCTCAAATGCACCAGCAATATAACGTAGCACCAGTTCTCCCTGCAAAGGCACACTAAAAAAAGGAGGAAACCTTATGTATAAAAACGAGTTCTTATTTATTAGGGGTAAGAACTCATACTTGTTTACAATACAGGGGTATCTCCTATCTTGAAAATATGTCACGGGGACCCAACTTAGACCCCAGGTGATTAGACACCAACCATCCAAACTTGAATTCTGGATCACAGACATAGAAATGATACACTTCTTCACAACAGCCACAAGAAACAAATTTCAACCTCGACATCCTTAATAGTGATCAGACACCAACAAGTGCCAAACCTAATATGATACCCTGACATCAAGAAAAATGGGAACATTTGGACCTACGGGCAAGTTATTCTACCTCACCAGCTAATGATAAGACAACATCAGAAGACTTGTCAGCCTTTGATCTATCCAAATGTCAAGACCGCGATTTACAAATGATTGGCTGACAGAACAATGGCCAGACTGTATGTATCCTCGGACCAATAAAAAAAGCCCTAGTCTAGGGCATGAGCTACGACCTGCCTAACAACTATGATCCCTAGTTCCGGATGTCTGTCTGAGACTATTTCAATGGAAGGGGGCTTCTGGAAACATAACAAGAGATGCTCTCCCAGGCCCCTTGCTAGGATCAGCACAAAGACCAGGACCACCAGCTTCAGAAGACGGATTAAAACGAAGCTGAGGGGGCCCAGGAGATAGCATGGAGTTAAGGGTTTGCCTTTCATGCAAAAGGTCATCGGTTCGAATCCTGGTGCCCCTTATGGTCCCCTGTGCCTGCCAGGAGCAATTTCTGAGCATGGAGCCAGGAGTAACTCCTGAGCACTTCCAGGTGTGACCCAAAAACCACGCAAAAAATGTTTAGGGGCCGGGCTGTGGCGCTGGAGGTAAGGTGCATGCCTTGCTTGCGCTAGCCTAGGACAGACCGAGGTTCGATCCCCTGGTTCCCACCCCCATATGGTCCCCCAAGCCAGGAGTGACTTCTGAAAGTGTAGCCAGGAGTAACCCCTGAGTGTCACTGGGTGTGGCCCAAAAACCAAACCAAACCAAAACAAAACAAAACAAAAAAACGACGCTGAGGGAATGGAACTTCGAGAACCATGAAGAAAGACATAATCATAAGCTCAACTCCTGGAATCGTGCAGATACCGAGACCTCGAGATAGAGAGGGCTGATTTTTTCACCCAGGACGGATCAGAAGTCCTCTATACACAAAAAAAGCACCAAGGGGAGAGCAAATGAACCTGAAAAGAGTCTATAGTTAATCCCCTGACAATATACTTCAAGGGTGAAGAAACCCTGTACCTCTTAGGCAAAGGAAATTCCTTTTCCAATGACCCCAATATTTAGTGTGCATCTGTAGGAGGGGGGAAAAAGCACAAAACATTTTTTTCATTAATATTATTTACTAATCTATTTTTTGTTGACTTCATTGTTGTAGTTTGGCTATTGAAGTGGATATCCCCATTTATATATATTTATTTATTTTCTTGTTTTGTTTTCTTATGTGCTCTACCACTTTTTTATCTAAATATCAGGGCTTTTATATGGTGCTTACTCCTTACCCCCCCGTTTTAAATTTGTGTTCTATTTTATTTTATTTGAATGTTCACTGGATACTTTGAAAATGGTTTATTTACTGGTGTGGTGCTTCACCTTCTTTTTCCCCTACATCTCTCAAACCAAGAATGAAAGTCTCTAGAAGGACTCCGCCCATTTCAGGAATAGTTGCCTTTTTTCTTTCTTTTTTCTTTTTTTTCTCTTCTCCAGGTTATTATTTTCTCTTCTTCAAACAAAACCACATAACTTGAACTAACTAGTCCCGCATCCCAATTGGGGAGGGGGGGCGTGTTACTTCCCCATTTAGGGGCATGCAACAGATGTGCCCTTCTGGCTTTCCGGGTGCAGTCTAACTTTTTCTTCCAAGAAACATCAGCTAGAAGGCCCGCCTAGAGGTCTATCAGAGATGGATCCTTTGCATGGATTTCTGGCGATATTTCTGTCATACTTCCAATGTGACTGTGACTCAGTGTTTCTCTCTAACAAAGGAAGACAGTATCAAACCCTGCCAAAAGTCTACTACTGCTTAGTCTCTTTGTCAAACTTAACCTTGGCGCCAAGAACATTTTTTCCCAAGTCTAGTTCATGATGGAAGCAATTACCTGTTTCCCCTAAAATCTAAACATTTGTCTCTCTCTTCCCACTTCCTTGAAAATTACCTGGTTTCTCCTGCTTACCCAAAACAGTAAGCTAACACACACCAGAACTTCTTACCCTCAGTATCGGTCTTTTAGTATGCAGATATTAGGTATGGCCTTACATTACACTTCCCTGATCACCCCCACTTTCTTTGTTCTCTAAAAATTACACTCTGCATTCCAAAGCTCATCTTTATAAGTCACCCAGCTGAAAAAATGAATTTGTCCTCGTCTTTTTAGACGTGAGTCCACATACATCTCGTGTGGAAATTCATTTCTACAATATTGTTCCGTTTTTCCATCCATTTCTTGTTCCCACTCTCTCCCTGTGAAAGGTTCCCGGACCATAGGAAGATGCTGCTTAGGGACGCTGGTGTCTGCAGCAGATTGGCACTCACACGGGGGGCCTATCGAAATCAAGCAAGCTGTCTCTCCCCTTTTTCTTTTTTTTTCCTATTTTTCATTCTTATTTTAGGTGCATGAAGCAGGAACCTCATTAGGTTGCCTAGGAACCCCTGGACAGCACCAAGTTTAATATGAGAAGGTAAACAGAATTTTCATATTGATTTCAGGTACAAGTTCTATAAGGTACTATATTAATTTAACAACCATTGTAATAATTTATATCTATATTAAGGTACTATATTAATTTAACAACCATTGTAATAATTTATTCAGGTTGCTACGTAAAGTTAGTCACTGTTTCTTTAGGTTGCAGGATGGACCAGGACATTCTGGAGTCTCACGATGCCCATCAGCTAATTTCTTCTTGTATAGGTATTCATAATCTTACATGTGATTGATCAAAAGTTAAATCTGTGACTCAAAAGGCAAAATTGGAAAATCAGGGACCTCCTGAGACTATTAATTCTGTAAAAGGATCTAAAAATTGGTTGAATTGTGAATTAGACTTAGAACCAGTGAAAAAACCTGTTAAAAATTAATCTATATTGGCCTTGGCTGCTGCTTCTCCTGTGCAAAAGGTGAAAAATTTTATAGAACTAACCAGTTCATATCAAAAAGTGCTATTATTCTAACTTGGGATGATGGTGCAAGCAAAGGAATTTTCCAGCCCTATTTTCTACCTCACTTGCCATATACCTTATGAGGAAGAAACATAAAAAAAGATGTGTCTAAATATCATGATTAATAACATTTTGCTTATCTAATGAGTAAAATTTTACTATATGTCTCTGCTCAAATGTTCTTAAAAATAACAAATATGTTAAAAAATTACATGTCATTTCTAATGCAACAAAAAAAGAATCTTATTAACTAAGTATTTAAAGAAAATAAACAAATTTACTTAATTTTTTCTATTTCTCTTCAAAAATTGCCTTTTAACTAGAGCCGGCTATTCTAACTCTTCTAAAAGGCCTTCTTTTCCTGAGAAAAATGTTTTTCTAATAATAGCCAGCAAAGATCTGGCGGGAAATTTGGAGACGTCTAAAAATTTCCCACAATTGGGCCCAGGAGATAGCATGGAGGTAAGGCATTTGCCTTTCATGCAAAAGGTCATCGGTTCGAATCCTGGTGCCCCATATGGTCCCCTGTGCCTGCCAGGAGAAATTTCTGAGCATGGAGCCAGTAGTAACCCCTGAGCACTGCCGGGTGTGACCCAAAAACCACAAAAAAAATTTTCCCACAATTTTTCTGATCTCTTACATCTTTTACCTGTAACTCATCTTTATATTGTTTGTCAATTTGTGTGCTATCTAAAAGTTTGCTTGAGTGTGCATTGAGATTGTATGTTTAAAATCATGTGTTTGAAACAGTGACTTATGTTTTTTAATATGACTGAGTGTATTATGGATGTGCAAATTTTGAAAAAACAGCTTTTTCCTAGGTCAAAACCTCGCCTCAAAGAAAAGCAAAAACAACCTGTCTGCATTTTGAATTCAAGCCGCTTTTGGTTCCCAGAAGGAGAAGGGATCCCCCTCCCCCCACAGAGCCCTTTAATTAACAAAATAAAGTCTGGGTATATTTTTTTGTTTGTTTGTTTGTTTTGGGTCACTGTTGGCAGTGCTCAGAAATTGCTCCTGGCAGGCTCCATGCTCAGAAATTGCTCCTGGCAGGCACGGAGGACCATATGGGGCACCATGATTCGAACTGATGAACTTTTGCATGAAAGGCAAACGCCTTACCTCCATGCTATCTCCCGGGCCCCAAATTCTGGGTTTCTTAAGAATCCTAAAAGTTCTCTCTATAAAAGTTTTTACTAAATCAAAATTGTCTAATAATGTTTTAACCATTTTTAAATGATTTTGCTAATTCTGTGTATGCATAATATTTTAACAACTTAATATTTTTCTCAGTTTTAAAATTTAATCTTGGTCGTATAATTTTATTACAGCGTGATATTATCATTGGTCAAAATAATATTAGAAATGCTATCTAGGGCCGGGCAGTGGCGCTGGAGGTAAGGTGCCTGACTTGCCTGCACTAGCCTAGAATGGACCGCGGTTTGATCCTCCGGTTTCCCATATGGTCCCCCAAGTCAGGAGCGACTTCTGAGTGCATAGTCAGGAGTAACTCCTGAGCTTCCCTGGGTGTGGCCCAAAAAACCAAAAAAAAAAAAATACTATCTTATTGTGATAATTTTTTATTGTTATCCTAAATAATAATAGTCTAAATAATAATTTTAATTGTCTTTAATAAACAGCTAGCTTTTAATTACCTATATTAATAGTATTCTTTATAAATAAGGGCAATTTTCATCATTTCCATGTTAAAGCCTTAATATAAGTTTTAAAATGTTAACTTGATAGCTGGCATTCACCACCTGTCAGCACTGGTCTTAATTTAATCTAGTTAAAATGTAGTTCACCTTCCAAGAATGCTCTCATAGTTTACTAGATTTAAATACTTTATTTGGTAAAAGAAAACTTATCCTCATACTCTAAAACTCCAATTTTTGTAAGTTAATTGGCATTAAAGCTAAATTAATTATAATCAGGTCATTGATTTGTCTGTCTATTAGTGAAAAATTATTTTCAAACACTAATACTATTAAATTTAAAAGCCTACCTCCTCTCCCACTGGGCGCATTTATTGCGTATAACCGGTGAAGTGAATTTACATCTTCTACTAAAAATAATTGTTATTATATAGTAGCTTTTGCCTAGTAACATCAATATGGCTTTGAAAGGTTAAAAATAGTGTAACTGTTTAAATAAAAATAATGAATTTAGGGGCCCGGGAGATAGCATGGAGGTAAGGCGTTTGCCTTTCATGCAAAAGGTCATCGGTTTGAATCCTGGTGCCCCATATGGTCCCCCGTGCCTGCCAGGAGCAATTTCTGAGCATGTGGCCAGGAGTAACCCCTGAGCACTGCCGGGTGTGACCCAAAAACCAAAAAAAAAAAAAAAAATGAATTTATCATATTGCATGGTCAAAATAAATTATTGTTTGTTTTTGTTTGTTTGTTGTTTTTTTTGGTTTTGGGGCCACATCCAGCAGTGCTCAGGGAATACTTCTGGCTGTCTGCTCAGAAATAGCTCCGGGCAGGCACGGGGGAACCATATGGGACATTGGGATTCGAACCAACCACCATTGGTCCTGGATCGGCTGCTTCTAAGGCAAACACCACTGTGCTATCTCTCCGGGCCCTAAATTATCATTTTTATATTGAAAATAATCTAATGTTTTATATAGAAAAATTCTAGTAATTGGATATTAAAATGTTTTCAACCTCATGTTACAAGTGCTCATAAAATTAAAGCTTCATGACTTATTCTAGCTTAAAATTACTAAATTGCAATTCTTATTAATTGCTCTGTGTTTTCAGTAAATTTGAAATAATTTAGCCTCATGACATTTCCAATTTCTCTTTGTTTGTACTTAATGGCTATCTTAATCTGCATATGTATAGACAGGAATGCCTTCTCTGCACTCCACATTTACAGACAGCCTTCAGTGGCTGCCCAAAAATGGAAAATTTTCTCCAAATCTTACTTAATATATGCTTATAAATTTAATTTTTATTTCAGCTATCTGATAATAAGATTTTTAGTTAACAGGTAACTGGCAACTACTGTCTGTGTTTGTTATATATGCATTTTTTAAAAACTTAAGTGAAACTTACTTATTGATTACAGTAAATTGCTCATTAATAACAAAATTTACTCATTTACCAATCTAACTTTTACATTACGAAAAAATTCTTACCTGGGGGCCGTGGTGCTGGAGGTAAGGTGCCTGTCTTGCCTGTGCTAGCCTTGGACGGACTGCGGTTCAATCCCCCTGTGTCCCGAATGGTCCCCCAAGCCAGGAGCGACTTCTGAGCGCATAGCAAGGATTAACCCCTGAGCGTCACCGGGTATGGTCAAAAAAACAAAACAAAAAAAAAACAAAAAAAAACAAAAAAAAAACCCAAAATATTTTTACCCTCTTAATTATAGTAAAATAATAACAGTAATGTATTTCAGCTGTGTTTTCTCCCAGCAGAACATTAAAGTTTTTTTAAACTGGCAGTATGCCATTTATTGCTTGCTACTTGACTTTTTATTTAAATAACGAGAAAATTTTTCTCTCTCTATTCTTTCTATAATTTTTCCATAAATTTGCTCTCCTTTATTTAAATATTTACACTATAATCAGTTCTTTCAATTATGTAGTTCTCTTAAAAATTTTCTTTTTTAATTATAGAATGATTATTTTATAAACTTATGTATAACTTAATCAAGTATAATTGCTATAATGTCAAATATTATGCTTTTTTATTTTCCTTATCTTTCTAGATTCTAAACATAGCTTTACCCACCACCACTACCTTATTTACTTGCTTATAAATATGCATTTAAATATTATAACTATACATAATTTACCTCGCTTCATAACCAGTCTGCACTAATTAATATTGTGATTGCTTTTATTTAATTTTTGTATTCTCATTGTAATAAACTTCTATCTTCCCAAAAGAACAGGAACGCTTACAACTCTAAAGCCAAATCTGCTCAAATATCTCATTAATCAATGTGATCTTTTCCAGGAATTAAAATTTGCAAAATCAAACCAGTCAAATGCATTTCCCTTGCAATCAAAGTAAATAAATTTTTTTCTTCCTTTCTTATAGGTAAAAAATACAGCTCTTTTAGCATCCTAATAACTAATGATGCAGTTTCTCTGCCATCACTCCTTTTTCTGTGTGCTTGTTTTTTGGGTCACACCCAGCAGTGCTCAGGGGTTACTCCTGGCTCCATGCTCAAAATTTGCTCCTGGCATGCACGGGGGACCATATGGGACGCCGGGATTCGAAACGATGACCTTCTGCATGAAAGGCAAATACCTTACCTTCCATGCTCTCTCTCCGGCCTCCCCCTCAATCCTTCTTATAATAACTTTTATTTTATAGGACTTCTGTAACATAAATCTAGAAGGAAAGCATATAGCTTCCCCTGAAAATAATTAAAGCTATCTAATTTCACTACAGGTCTAAAAAGTTTCTCTGGAACCCAGTCAAAAGTAAACAATTACCATGCCTCCACTAATTTTTGATTTAAGTTTTCCCGTTTCTTCAGAAATAATCCACAGGAACTACCTGACACTGAACACTATCTGCCTGAGAAAGTCTCACTCTGCAAAAACTGACAATTTCTGCTCCCAGATTCAGCAACTAAATCCGCCTGCTGACTTCTCAACCTCCTGCTGACTTTAGCTGCTGAATCAACCCACACTCCTGTGACTTCTACAAAAAAAAAAACTCCATAACTGCAAACCCCTGATAACTGCCTGCACTGCCTGTAAACACTTGATTTCACAACCGCAGAATAAATTTAAGACTGAACTGATAAAACTCTTAAACTATAAAGACTGAATTTACAGACTCTTAAACAAAATACCACCTTTTAGTCTTCTGAGTATATATTTACTGTTTGGCCTACTTTATTATTTGTGTGTGTGTGTGTGTGTGTGTGTGTGTGTGGTTTTTTTTTTTTTTTGTCACACCCGGCAGTGCTCAGGGGTTACTCCTGGCTCCATGCTCAGAAATTGCTCCTAGCAGGCACGGGGGACCATATGGGGCACCGGGATTAGAACTGATGACCTTTTGCATGAAAGGCAAGCACCTTACCTCCATGCTATCTCCTGGGCCCCTAGCCTACTTTATTTAAAGCAGCAACAAACATAATTTTATTATCATCATTGTAATTTGCAAAAAAATATGTATTTGTGCTTATGGTTATAATCAGCAAACCAGTAGTTCCCCTTCTAACTATTTCCTATCAAAAATCGTTTATATGTTATGCTTTACTATTGCTAAATTCTCCTTTAATTCTAACTTTTCTATGCTTCTCCTCTAATTCTAACTTTTCTATGCTTATGCAAGAACAAAATAATTTAGTATGACTTCAATTTTTTTCTTCTCCTTACAATTCTCTTACTTATTCTCTTACTTATAAGTATAGTGCCTCACTTATTTGTTTTTATTTCTCAGTGTCAGTATACATTCTCAATTTTTATATTGTTACTGTAACCAGCCTATATTTTCTCATAAGATAATAGCTTTATGTTTTACAGTTTCTTTTTATTTATTTATTTTTTGTTTTTTGGACCACACCCGGTGACGCTCAGTGGTTACTCCTGGCTATTTGCTTAGAAGTCACTCCTGGCAGGCACGGGGGACCATATGGGGAACCGGGAGATCGAACCAAGGTCTGTCCTAGGTTAGCGCAGGCAAGGCAAGCACCTTATGTCCAGTGCCACCACCCGGCCCCTGTTTTACAGTTTCTAATCCTACCTTGCTAGGATCAAATTAATATCTTTGGCTCCTTTTGGTACTGTTTATTCCTTTTCTTTCTAATTGGACAGTATAGCCAAAAAATAGCATATGTAAGGCATTTGCCTCACATGCAAAACAGTAATTCTGACTCCCATTTGGTCCCCTGAGCATGCAGAAATAATTTTGAGCTCACAGCCAGAGATAGCCTATATTTGTCGCCTGGTGTTATAAAAAGGGGGTTCATTGTTACCCCCCATTTTGGGGGCACGCAACAGATGTGCCCTTCTGACTTTCCTGATGCAGTCTAACATTTTCTTCCAAGAAACATCAGCTAGAAGGCCCACCTAGAGGTCTATCAGGGATGGATCCTTTGGGTGGATTGCTGGCGATATTTCTGTCATACGTCCAAGGTGACTGTTACACAGTGTTTCTCTCTAACAAAGGAATACAGTATCAAACCCCGCCAAAAGTCTACTGCTGCTTAGTCTCTGTCAAACACTTTTTTTTTGGTTTTTGAGCCACACCCGGTGACTCTAAGGGGTTACTCCTGGCTATGTGCTCAGAAGTTGCTCCTGGCTTGGGGGACCATACAGGAAACCGGGGGATCAAACCGTGGTCCGTCCTAGGCTAGTGCAGGCAAGGCAGGCACCTTACCTCTCGCGCCACTGCCCGGCCACAGTCTCTTTGTCAAACTTAACCTTGGAGCCAAGAACATTTTTTCCCAAGTCTGGTTCATGATGGAAGCAATTATCTGTTTCCCCTAAAATCTAAACATTTCTCTCTCTCTCTCTCTTCCCACTTCCTTGAAAATTACCTGATTATTCCTGCTTACCCAAGACAGAAAGCTAACCCACAACAGAGCTTTTTATTAGCGCAATATTGGTCTTTTAGTATGCAGATTTTAGGTATGGCCTTCCATTATACTTAACTGATCACCCCCCACTTTCTTTGTTCTCCAAAAATTACACTCTGCATTCTGGAGCTCATTCTTATAAGTCACCCAGCTGAAAAAATAAATTTGTCTTCATCTTTTTAGACTTGAGTCTCCATAATTACGTTTGGTAATTCATTTCTACAATATTGTTCCATTTTTTCCGTCCATTTCATGTTCCCACTCTCTCCCAGTGAAAGGTTCCCAGACCACAGGAAGACACTGCTTAGAAACTCTGGCGTTTGCAGCAGGGGCGGATAAGGGAAGTACCAAGACCAAACAGGTGTAGGACCACTAAGTAGTTAGCTAGGCACAGAGGGGACCACTTATCCTGGCAGCCCCAGGGGTGAGGGAGGAGCATATGGGGGGTAGGACAGGAACAGAGGCGGAAAGAGGACAATTCAGTGATGGGAATTCCCCTGATTTTATGTTAACATGTTCCTAAAATATTACTGTCAATGATATGATTTAATTAATTTGGGGCCACATCCAGGGGTTCTCCGTGGTTACTCCTGACTTTGTATTCAGGAATTACTCCTAATAGTATTCAGAAGATCATATGGAATACGAGGATAAAACCCAGATCAGTCACATGCAAGGCAAACATCCTACACAGAGTATACTTACAGTTTCGCTAACAACCTTCTTTTCTTTTTTAGAGACTACAGTCATCTGTGCTGGAGACTTATATGGAGATAATATGGTCACTCCCAGAGCTACATGAGGCAGTGCAGTGGGGAAGGAGAGAGTTATATGGTATCAGGCGTAGAACTCATTCACACCCACCACTTGAACTTTCTCTTGCTTTTGTTGGCTTATTCTAAAGTTGAGCAGCCTGCTCTAAGAACACCCAGCAAACAATCACATGGCCTTACTCTGCCTATCATTCTTGGCATATCTTTCCTGATTTCCCAGCAACTCCATTCTAGACTTCACAACAAATCTCATCACCTCATTTTAACTATCTCCAGGTAAGAACACCTGGAATCTATTATCCTCATTTGCTGGAAACCCCAAATAGCCTTAAATAACCCCCTTAGCTGGCAATAAGCATGAGGTCATGTCACACCAAATAACCTTCCTCATCTTTGTCTATTAGATAAACACAAGTATAAAAGGGTCACAGTGACTGCTTCTCTTTCAGCCTCATGAAAAGTTGCTTAGCACCTCTACCTTTTGGTGTTGTTGGGTACTAAATATTCAGCAAACCTCCTCACAAAGTCATTGCCCCTACTAATCCTGTTAGTGTCTTGCTAGCTAGTATTTTGGGGGGTAGCTTTCTTTTCTACTGGTACCTCCTTTAATTCAAAATTCAAACCATAATATCACATGGTCGATGAATCTGAGTCACTGAAATTCTAAACTACATCAATAATTTTACACAAGGAGAGGTCTGGAAAGATATAACTGTAGTAGGGATTGTGCTTTGCACATAGCCAATCCAGGACGAACCCATGTTCGATTCCCAGCATCCTATATGGTCCCCTGAGCCTGCCAGAAGCAATTTCTGAGCACAGAGCCAGGAGTAGCCCCTGAGTACCACCAAGATTAAGAAAAAACAAACAAACAAAAATGCCACAAAGTAATTTTGTAATTTATACATATATAATAACATATGAAAGATATTTTGAAAATTGTTCACATAATCATTTGCATGAGATCAGAGAGATACAGGTGGTCAACTCCAATACAATATCAGGCATCCCATATTATTTACCAAGCCTGCTAGGAGTATTGGTCCAAGAGTAGTTCCTGAGCAACACTGGTCATGGCCCCAACACAAACAAACAAAAAAAGAAATGAAAAGAAGTTGCATCAAAGTAGTGATTGCCATCTCCGAGTATTCCAGAAAGTTACATAATTGTTGCCAACAGAAGGATTCTGGAATTTAACCTGCAATGATATGCAGAAAGCAATCACAGATGAACTCCGTGATATTAGAGGATTACTCAACTTTTAGAGGATTATTCACTATTTATATATCTTGACTCATCATGCCAGCTTATGTTTGAAAAAACGGTCATTTCCACACTACTCACTTCACCCATGAATAAAAAATGGAAAGCAGTGTTAGTGAAAAACAAGTATTTTGGAAAACCACCTGAATCAAGGAATCAGGAAAATGAGCAAAATAATGCATATATATATGGTTGAATAGAAACTTCCAGTTATAAAATGTCACAAGGACGTAGTATAAGGCAGCATGAATATAATTAATAAAACTACATCACCTATTCGAAGGTTTGTATCATATGAAAAACATAGCAGTGGATAGGGCTGGTTGGTGTTTATTACACAATATGCATAGGTAGCAAATCACTATATTATATGCCTGAAAAAGATGTTTCATGTCAATAGAACCTCAATAAAAAATAAGTAAAAAAATGGCAAGGGTAAATGCGTAAGATAATAATCTTAATAAAATCATAATTTAAGTGTCCAAAGATAAAAAATGAACATATATAGACACACATTCAGTTTATAACAATTTGTTCTTTTTGAAGATAAGGTAACAAAACAAAACTGTTTAAATTGAACTAAAATTTGACTGGAGAAATAGTATAGCTGGTAGGGCACTTGCCTTGCACATAATCAACAAAAGTTAAATCCCAGGTATTCCATATGATTTTTTGAATCTCACAAGAAGGGATCCCTAAATGTAGAGGCAGGAGTAAGCCCTGAGCATTGCCATCTGTCTTCCAAACAAACAAAAATCTTTAAATAATATAAACAAAAGTAGAGTCTTTAGATTTGAACTTGAAAGAGTTTTCTCACATGCAACTTTTCTTGAATTGTACAACTAGAAATCCCAGGAATAAAATTCAAAGCAGTAAACTCAGAATTGAACAAAATTTTCCAGGAGTCATTCATGCTTTGGATGGAAAAGAGGAGGAAGGGTTAAAATGATATATCCTTCCAAGAACTGTTCAAACAGCTGTGAATAAAGGGAAAGATTGAGCTCTATGCCATTATTTTGTTATTCATTTCATGGTAGTTATTTCTCATTTAATATATGTATTCTACCATTATTTGCCACTACTCAGTAAGTGTCATAAGAGCATGAGGGAGATCATTCAAATCAATTAACTGCACTTGGTGTGTTTTAAAATCATTAGTAGTGCCCTGGTCTAAGATGCCCATATTAGGATGGTAAATATTGAAAGAGCTATCTTGCCATTTGAAGTGCTTTTGACTTAAATAAACGTTTGTTCGGATTGTAACACTACCCAGGTAATTACTAGGTAATAAGCAGGCTCATCTTCCAGGGCTATGAAAGTAGAAAAAATTACTAGGTACAGGAAGAGTTTGTATGTTGGCACTCTCTCAATCTATTCCTTAGGTGCATATTTTAAAGATGAATTTCCAGCGCCAGTTCCTAATATGCAAAACAAGGTAAAGCAAATATGAGGAGGAACTATGAAAAAAAGTAAGTTAGGTCGACAGTTATTTAAAAAACACAAAACAAGTAAAAATAAAAACTCAAAAGTACCCTGGGAAATCCATGGCATAAGTCAGAAGCTAATTTGACATTAGCTTTCTTAAGATCATAGGTGATGCTTGCCTTATTTCATATATCCAGTCACATAAGGTTAAATTCCTGCAGCTATTTCACTACCCTTTGGGGATCTCTACCTGCATTCCCTACGCTTACTTAAATTTCAACATGTCCCACACAAAATCTGCTCTTGTCTCTTCATCTTCCTTATTGTTGCCAGTCTTAAAGATGATATCTGTTCAGTAGGTTTTGGATTTAGTCCCTTTCTATGAGTTTCTTTTTTTTTTTTTTTTTGGTTTTTGGGTCACACCCGGCAGTACTCAGGGGTTACTCCTGGCTCCATGCTCAGAAATTACTCCTGGCAGGCACGGGGGACCATATGGGGCACTGGGATTCGAACCGATGACCTTTTGCTTGAAAGACAAACGTCTTACCTCCATGCTATCTCCCGGGCCCCTCTATGAGTTTCTAAATTGGCCGTTTTACTATGAGCAATCTCTATTTTCTTTTTTTTTTTTTTTGTC
>PVKC010023063.1:0-17412 GCA_004027635.1 Crocidura indochinensis
TTTTTTTTTTTTTTTTTTTTTGGTTTTTGGGTCATACCCAGCAGTGCTCAGGGGTTACTCCTGGCTCCATGCTCAGAAATTGCTCCTGGCAGGCACGGGGGACCATATGGGGCACCGGGATTCGAACCGATGACCTTTTGCATGAAAGGCAAACGCCTTACCTCCATGCTATCTCCCGGGCCCACGATTCTTTTTTTATAACATATTTTTTATTCTATAAAATCTTCATTTAAGCACCTTGATTACAAGCATGTTTGTAGTTAGGTTTCAGTCATAAACAGAACACTCCCCTTCACCAGTATGATTCCAGTTTTAGTCATGATAGTGTATAATATCTTTCAAAAATGTACATTTTCCACCACCCCTGTCCCCAGTTTCCCTCCCACTCTCCACTCTCTACTCTTGATTGCCTCTGTGGCAGACATTCTTTTCCTTATTTTCTTTCTTTGTCTCTCCTTTTTTCCCTTTCCTTTTAGACACTGTGGTTTGCAGTATTGTTACTGAAGGGGTATCATGCATATTACTTTCTCTCCATGCAGCACCCAATTCTTTTTTTTTTTTTTTTTGGTTTTTGGGCCACACCGAGTGACGCTCAGGGGTTACTCCTGGCTATGCGCTCAGAAGTCGCTCCTGGCAGGCACGGGGGACCATATGGGAACCGGGGGATCGGACCGTGGTTAACGCAGGCAAGGCAGCAGGCACCTTACCTCCTGCGCCACCTCCCAGCTCCCAGCACCCATTTCTTGTAGAGAGTGATCATTTCCAACTATTGTTATAGTGGTCCCCTCTCTGTCCTAACTGTATTTCTTTCTTTTTTGGCAAACTTTCTTCCATGTCTAGTCATCCTGGCCCTTGATATTATTGTCTCTGAATATTATTACCATACTATCATATTTTTTTTATATTCCACAAATGAGTACAATAATTCTAAATCTATCCTCCCTGACTCATTTTGCTCAGAATGATACTTTCCATATCTATTCACATATAAGCATATACCATGATTTCATTTTTCTTAATAACTACATAGTATTCTATTGTGTTGATGTACCATAGTTTTTTTTTTATAAATCTATTCATCTAATTATCTAGATTCCTGTTATTGTGAATAGTGCTGCAGTGAACATTGAAATATAGAGAGCTTTTCTGCATTGTATTTTTGGTTGTAAGGTATATACCTAGGAATGATATTGATGGGTAATAATGAAAGTTTAATTTCTAGGTTTTTTTTTTTAGGAATATCCTTATTGTTTTCCAAAAGGGCTGGACCAATTGCCATTCTTACCAACAATGAATGAGAGTCCCTTTCTCCCTGCATTTATGCCAGCACTGACTGATTCTTATTGTTCTTTTTGATGTGTGCTAGTCTCTGGTATGAGATGCTATCCCATTGTTGTTTGATTTATATCTTTCTGATAAGTAATGATAGATAATGATATTAACCCCTTATCATATGAGTACTGGATGAATAGCTTCTCCCATTCCGTGGGCAGTCTTTGTATCCTAGTTACTGTTTATTTTATTTTTTTGGGGTACAAATTGCTTAGCTACAGACATTTCCTCAAAGAAGAAAGACAGATGTCCAAAAGGCACATGAAAAAATGCTCCACATCATTATAGAAAAGCATATTAAATGTTTAATTAAAAATAATGAAACCACAAATTTGTGATTCACAAAATTACACATCTACTTTCTTATCACTCAATTTTTGGGACATTATATTTTTCTAGAAATCTGTCTATTCTAGATTCTTTAGCTTAACAAAGAAAATCCTGAGAAACTTATTTTTATGTTTTCCAGAAGGGATATAATTAAGGCATTATATATCATGAAATGTTGTAATGCTTGTGAAGAAAGATAAAAACATGAAATTGAAGTTTCCTTTGTTTCTTTGTCCACTGCTGATACTATTTACTAGTACATTTTGACATGCTCCAATTAAACCCACATCATTTGCATATATCACTTATGTTGCATCTTTATAGGCAAAATTGTATCTTGAATGCTTGTTTTCACAGGGGAAAAACATGTAGATCTATACATATGCATACATACATTTTTTATTTATGTGTAAGTAACCCTTATTTTTATTTTTTTCTATAATGAACAGGACAAGTTGTGAAGTATGCATGTAATTAAATCTAACTACTTAGGATTTCATGACTTTGTTATATGCTATAGTTAAGTTTTGTGTTCTTATGTTACACTCAGAGGGAGTCCCAGAAGTTCATATTGTACCATATTTCTTAGGCCATGAACAGCTAAACTGTTATTTTAGTGCCCTTTCCCCTGGTGGACAGTAGTTTGAAGCCTTTGGGAGTAAGAGTACTTCCCAGGACATAAACCTAACCCTTCCTCCCACAGTCATTTAAAATAGTTTAAAAAGAATCTACACTTAAATTTTATAGCAGGCCACAGAAAACTTTACATTGTATGCTTACTTTTCTCCTCTTTTTTCATTTACTAAAACACTGCCCATTCATTCCTGGGGAAATGAATGTATTGACAATCCAGAAGAGGTTTTTTTGGAGCAAATAGCAAAGCATGAGCTACTTTGAATGTTCAGGGTGCAGTTGACTTCCACATTGATGAACTAATTATCTAGTATAAACGGTGGTTTCAGAAAAGGATTTTGCCTTCTAGAGTAAAGTGAATAGGTTCAAAGTTTATGCATTTACTCATTCTGCTACTGACTTACTCCCTGGCTCTGTGCGCAGGGTCGTTCCTGCTAGGTTCTGGGGACTATATGAGATGCTGGGGATAGAACCTGGGTCAACTGCATGCAAAGCAAACTCTAGCGTTTGTACTATCTGTTGCATTTTTGACTATTCTTTTAGTTTTGTTCTTCTAGGAACTATTTAAAGCCAAGGTTTCATGGAACATGTAGAAAAGAATTTAATAAACAAAAACATTACATTCTCTTCTATTAAACAATATATATAAATCAGTACCTAGGACCATAAAACCTTCTATTTTAGAAGATCTGTATGCCAGATCCTGCTACTTTTTCCCCATAAATCTTCCAATTTCTTCCCACCCAAAAGAGAAAAATAGTATTCTAACATGGATAGTCCTGTGAAGCCTTATATGTCTCTGACTGCCTGTGACATTTCTCCTTTACCCTTAGATATTTTGTTCCAGAACGCCTACCTCCTTGTAGACACTTATTAAAGATACTAAAGCTGTTCTGAAAGGAGACTTTAATTGTTTTTTCAGGTACCTGGAAAGCTTTCCCAGATTGCTTTCTGACTGGCTTCTCCCTTACTTTGGTTCTGTTCTGAGTGGTTGCACTGGAGAGAACATCTCTGGGTGCTCTGATGCCCTCATTTACCTGCCTGTTTTAGTTTAATTTTCTCTCTTGCATGTCATGTATATGCACAGACACACACATTTGTTTAATCCCCTGTCTAATATATAATATATAGATATACACAAGTTATACATATACTGTATTTTCCCCTCTATAACAACCTGGCCATAAGGCGCACATAGTTTCTAGATGCTTTCCTCCCCTACACACGGGTTTCAACTCCAGGCAGCATTCACTCCATAAGACACATCTTTTGGGGAAAAAAGTGCATCGTCTGGTATGAAAAATACAATATGTTATATGGGGGCCGGGCGGTGGCGCTGAAGGTAAGGTACCTACCTGCCCTTACCGCGCTAGCCTTGGATGGACCGCGGTTCGATCCCCCGTGCCCCATATGGTCCCCCAGGCCAGGGGCGACTTCTGAGCGCATAGCCAGGAGTAACCCCTGAGTGTCACTGGGTGTGACCCAAAAAAACAAAAAAACAAAACAAAACAATATGTTATATGTATATGCTTATTTCTCTGCCTGATATAGATAGTATATGTATACACACATATACATTTATATACTTATTTTCTTATTCCTTGTTCAATATATCATATATGCACATATAATTTTATTTATTTGCTTATTCCCCTGTCCAACTGTTCCCAGATAGAATGGACGTTCCATTGAGTAGAATCTTGCTTTTCTTCTACTATACCCCCAGAGAATCTTTCTGGGAAGAGCAGATGTGCACACTGAAAATCGTTGAATAAATGATTCAAGGAAATGTTTAATGTGACTTTATGTCTCAATTTTTGAATCTTTCAATAGCATTATTTCTCTTATTGTTCGTGGTGGTTATGGGGGGTGGATCACATCCAGTGATGCTCAGTTTCCTACTGACTCAGTGCTCAGAGATCATTGCTGGCAAGGCTCAGGAGGCCTATGTGATGCCATAGATCAAACCTTGCAGTGCTATGTACAAGGCAAGCAAACACTTTATACTCTGTATTATCTCTCCAATCCCCACCTCACTTTTTTCTTTGTTTATACAATATGCTAATATTTTAGAATGTCCAAGGACTTAAGAAAAAGTGTAAGTGTGAATTCCTCTTGGCCTTCGTTTACAAATTTCAGTCACATAAGCAAAACAGATTTTAAAACATCATGATAACCCAAACTTTAATCCCAAAGGTTCTCACCAATGAAAGCATGAAAAAAAAAATCTTGCGCAGTAACATTTTGTTTAGTTCTGTAAAATAAACCACCTCTTGAAGTGTCTCTGATTTTACAGCAGTTGGGTAAGTTGTATACAGTATGATGACTAGATGGATTAAAAGAAAAACAAACTCTAATCTAGTTTAATAGCACAGCTTTTATTTCTACCCGCTCACTTATATTCACAAAAGATTTAATTTTTTCTTTTTTTTTTTTTTTTTTTTTTTTTGGTTTTTGGGCCACACCCAGTGGCTATGCGCTCAGAAGTCGCTCCTGGCTTGGGGGACCATATGGGAACCGGGGGATCGAACCGTGGTCCGTCCTAGGCAAGCGCAGGCACCTTCCCTCCAGCGCCACCGCCCGACCCCCTAATTTTTTTTCTTTTATTTTTTGGGTCACACCCAGCAGTGCTCAGGGTTTAATCCTAGCAATTTATTCAGGAATTACTTCTGGCAACCCTGAAACACTATAGGAAAGGCAAATGCTTTACACTATACTATTTCTCTGGCTCCTCACAACAGCTTTTTTGTTTTGTTTGTTTTTGGGCCACACCCAGCAGTGCTCAGGGTTTACTTCTGGCTCTGTGCTCAGAAATGACTCCTTAGAGGCTCAGAGGATGATATGGGATGCCGGGAATCAAACCGGAGTCTGTTCAGGGTTGGCCACGTTCAAGGCAAATGCCCTACCACTGTGCTATGGCTCTGACCCCTCACACAGCTTTTAAAGACTTCTTTATGGCTCCAGCCCCTTACAACAGTTTTTAAAGACTTCTTCTGGGGAAGGATGGAAATGAAGGACATTGGTGGTGGGAATGTTGCACTGGTGAAGGGGGTGGTGTTCTTTTTATGACTAAAACACAACTACAAAAATGTTTGCAATCATGGTGCATAAATAAAGATTTTATTTAAAAAAAGACTTCTTTAACTCCAGCTGCACACTCTGGCTGTGGAAAATAGCAGAATTCTATGGCACTTGGTTCTCATTTTTCCAGAAGAAATTCAGTTTTTTAACTTCTTCTTTGATTCCTGTGTGAATAACATCTCCTACAGTTGTATATTCCTTGTTATGTTACATTAAAATTCAGCTCCAGTCATAAATCATTTCTGTTTGTTATTTTTTTGGGGGGGGGTCACACCTGGCAGTGCTCAGGGGTTACTCCTGGCTCCATGCTCAGAAATTGCTCCTGGCAGGCACGGGGGACCATATGGGGCACCGGGATTCGAACCGATGACCTTTTGCATGAAAGGCAAATGCCTTACCTCCATGCTATCTCCCGGGCCCCATCTGTTTTGTTTTGTTTTGGGGTCACACCTGGCTGTGCTCAGGGGTTACTCCTGGCTCTGCACTCAGAAATTGCTTCTGGTAGGCATGGAGGACCATATGGGATACTGGGATTCAAACCACCATTGGTCCTGGGTTGGCCACTTGCAAGGCAAACGCCCTACCACTGTGCTATTTCTCCGGCTCAAATCATTTCTATTTTATCATACTTGATTTGATTTGCAAGCCTCATGCATTTTCTTTTTACCATGACATAATTAATGTTTATTCTTAGAACAAAAATAGTGTAGAGATATTTATATTGGTCTTTAATATGTAGAGCTGGAAAAGGTATATAGTGCCTGTCCTCAAGCTTACTAGAACCAGGGAATATTACCATGCTCTGAAGTAATTGAAATTATTTATCTTAGCAGGAAGATCATAAGCCAAGTACTGTGTATCCTTTCTTTATCTTTCCATAGTCCCAATATTAAGTGTGGATCTAGCAATCATTATGGCACTTCAAGAATATTGGTGCTGTCTGTATATTGGAAATAAAAGAACTGGTGGCCTCCTTGAGATGTGATCATGGAAACTGAGTGGTCCAATAAAGAGCCTGTGGTAAGGCAGGTCAATGGGAAATAAATATGACACCCAGAGGTGCCATAGTGTTTCAGAAGAAATAAAGTGATTGTGATGGCCTGAAATGGTTAAGGTTGGCTTTTGGTGGTGGACCGTAAGGGTGAGGCTACAGCTGTCTGAGTTCCATTTCTGTCCATCAACACTCACTTTGACAGTACTGAGGACTGTTTTCCTAATGGGTCTCCCTTCTTTTGAGTTGCTTCAAATTCATTTCCCAGAATGGGAATGATAGGGTCCAGAGGGCTGTTAGAGAAGGAAAGATCCTTGGTGCTGATTATGTCCTTGGGGGCTTGGTACTCTGGGGTAAGGCATGGGAATATGTAAATGAACTGGAACCTTGTTCTGGGAGGGACAAGCCAAGCCTGACCTTGGTCCCCTGACATTGATACTTGCCAGAAGGTGATGGGAGGGGGCTAGAGGACTCAGTTCTCCCTGTCTGGGCTGTCTCCTCTGTTTTGGTCAGCAGTCAGTTCCATTTGGCACAGATTGCCCTTGGAAAAATGTTTTACCAGAGTTCCCAAGGAGCTATAAAAGTAGTTGATCTAGTTCTTCACTATTAGTGCTTTTGTCTAAAGTATATCATATTCAGAAGCATTTCAGAATTTTAGTAATATTTTAAAAAGAACATCATCATTATCTAACAATCCCTCTGCTTTCCTATGGCTGCAAAACAGGGCCTTATTTTCCCAATACAACTTAAAAAATGACTATTGTTTTTAAACCAACTCACTTTACTAGGCCGTGCTATACATTTTTTTCTTTGTATTATAATAAATAAAACTTTATTTTCTGCTTAACTAAGCTTCTCTTCCTCTTTTTCTCATTTGTCCTTGTTAAAAGTAGCATTTTTTGGTTGAGGCTATTTTAAGGTGCTGTTGAAAAAAATCTGAGGACTGTCCTCTTATTCAGCGCACATGTTCTTTTAAGCCTGCACATCCAGGGTCATTCTACCAAAATAAATTATATGAGCCTTGTGCAAAACTCTCAAGTGGCTGACTTTTTATTTATGAGAGTTGGCTGCTCCCATAGCATTTGTAGTTTCTTCTGAGCAAAAATGAAATCCTTTCTTGTCTTTGCCTTTTCCAAGAATTCCTAGCACTCACATTTCTTAAGTGACTGCAACCTTGTGTCACTATTTTTATTTTGGTAACCCTTTCAAGGAATTTAAAATGTTAAATGTCAGATCTTCTATTTTAACAATTTTGTAGGTAGATAGAATTGACAACTTGTGTATTTATAGGCATTCATAACTATCTGAATTTAAGATACTACTTCATCTTGACTATCGCTGGATAAAAATATCAGTGGCTGTAAGATTTTTCATTTGTTTTGGGGTCAATACTAGTAGTTCTTGAGGCTACTTCTCGTTAATTTCTGGGGGGTCAATTCTGTCATTGCTCAGCCTGTGCTGGGTTCCAATCTGGTACAGCTCCTGCAAGTAAAGCATGTATTCCACACCTTCAAGTTATTTTCTTGTCCCTATGTAGGACATTTGACTAATACCCCTCGCCTTTTAGTAGCAAGTTTTGCAAAACTTATTTTTTATAGAGTAGCTCTCTGTACAGAAGCTATCTGAAGTTTTGTTGGTGACACAAAATCTGTAGAAATGTATCAAGTATAGATTTCCTATATATAGAAAGGACTTAAATGCCCCTGTCCATTTGGAGGAATCTTTTATAATTACATTTTGATATAGTACAAAACCTTCAAAAAATATGCAGTTTCAAGGTCTTTATACATTGCCAATGCCTTTTGTGAAAATAGTTTAACAGAGTTGTCTGGATGAATCCATTTCTTCTCCAACTTTTTGTTGTTTTTTTTTGGGGGGGAGGGGGGTCTATAGTCTATTGTGCTCGGGGCTTACTCTTGGCTTTGTGCTCAGGGATCACTCCTGAAGGGCTTGAAGGGAATCACAAGGAGTACCAAAGATCAAATCCGACTGGACATAAGCACAGTAAGCTCTATGCTTATTGTTCTATCTCTCTGACCCCAGCCTGCTTACTTTTGCATATTAAAACAAATGTATTTGGGATCAAATTTTCTATTTCTTTGAATTTTGTTTTGTTTTGTTTTGTTTTTTGCCACACTTTGCAGCACTCAGGGGTTACTTCTGGGTCTTTGCTCAGAAATCACTCCTGGCAGGCTTGGGGGCCATATGAGATGCTGGGAATCGAATGGGGGTCTGTCTTGGACTGGTCAAGTGCAAGGCAAAGGTTCTACCACTGTGCTATCACTCAGGCCCCTTGTTTTAATAAATTTTTATCGAGGCAATATTTTTTATAACTTGAGTTTATGGTGTATTACATTATAATTTGACATCTCTGTATAAAATAGGAGAGGCACTGCAGAAAACTACTAAGATAGAGCCATCCTAAGAGAAGAAAAATGCCCAGAACCTACAGTTTTGTGTCTTGTGGCTTATCAGCTTCTGATAAGAGAACTGAGAACTAGTTCTAATTTGTTATCTGGTGCTTGTGTAGAAAAGGGAACCTTGACTCTGATTCCACTTTTCCCAAAATACATATCAACTCACATCCCCTTCTCTCCTACACTTGGCTTCATTAATAGATGCTAGTCATACATGTGACATCTGAGCAAGCCTGTCATCCCAGTAGGCCTGTTCCATCTCTAGTACTGCCATATCATACTCCTCTAGTCCTTTTCATGAATATTTCAAGCTTCAGTTAACATACCACATAAAACTTTGCTCCTGGGTCAGAGAGATAGCATGGCAGATCTGGCACTTGTCTTTCACATGGCCAGTCTGGGTCTGATTCCTCAGCAACTAATATGTTTCCCCAAGCATTTCCAGGAGACGCTATAGAATGCAGAGCTGGGAGCAACTTCTGAGGATTTCTGGCTGTGACCCCAAACAAACACATCGGAACAAAAACCATAACAGACCCTTAACCACAACTCAGAAGGCATGACTTTCCCTCACGAGTGCATGACCACACTCATTGAGAGTGTACTTTCTATTGTAATAAATTCCTTTACTTTATATGTACACACCCTGTCTTGTAATTGATTTCTTTCTTGAGATGAAGACAAGTACCAAGTGTACAGGTGATGGCTGCTCTAACTGGGAAGAAGAAATTCTCATTTCTACTCAAGCTCTGTGATTCCACTGAGTCCAGGCCCCACAGTAGGAAGGACAAGTGTCTAGACTGTGCAGGTGAAGTGGATGTAAGTTAACTCAATGGTTGTCTTTGCAAGATTGGTAGAGCAATTTCACATGTTGAACAGGAATTATTTACCTGTATCTGTTTTACTGGCATTCACTGGAGACCAGCTCTATAAAATATAGTATATCTGTGTATATATACTATGTATATGTATGTATACTATGTGTGTAGTATATGTATATAGTATGTATATAAATGTGTAAGTAAACATTTATGTATATATGTTTGTAGTATGTATGTGAGTATATATATGGATATTGTAATATTGTTCATGATAGGGTTTTACATATGCAATGCCCTTTTTCTTAATATCTTTATTTAAACACCTTGATTACAAATATGATTGTAGTTGGGTTTCAGTCATGTAAAGAACACCCCCCTTCCCCAGTGCAACATTCCCATCACCAGTATCCCAAGTCTTCCTCCTCCCCACCCCACCCCGCCTGTACTGTAGACAGGCTTTCCAGTTCCCTCATTCATTCACATGGTTATGATAGTTCTCAATGTAGTTATTTTTCTAACTGCACTCATCACTCTTTGTGGCGAGCTTCATGTTGTGAGCTGGTCCTTCTAGCCCTCCTCTCCTTTGTCGCTGAGAATTATTGCAAAAATGTCTTTTTTTGAGGGGGGGGGCGAAAAAATGCCTTTAATTTTTCTTAAAACCCATAGAGGAGTGAGACTATTCTGTGTCTATCTCTATCCCTCTGACTTATTTCACTGTACATTCATGATGTACAATGGTCTTAACACTACACCCTTCACCAGAGTGCCTGCTTCCCTCCACCATTGTCTTCCTTCCTCTCCTAGTGGAAAGCTCAGTTCTCAAGACCAGCTCTCAAGTTCTGGTGCCCTGGTTTTCTATTGTTCCCTTACTATGTCCCACATGTAAGAGATCATTCTATATCTGTTCCTCTCTTTCTGACTAGCTTCACTAAGCATGTTACTTCAGATCCATGCACATAGCAGTCTGTCACATGGTTTCATATTTTCTTATAGCTGAGTAGTATTTCAGTATATATATATATACATACACATATATATACATATATATATATATATGCACACATTTCTTTATTATGGATTCAAACTTAAAGCATCTGGGGCTGGAGTAATAGCACAGCAGTAGGTCATTCATTTGCCTTGCATGTGACTGATCCAGAATGGACCCAGGTTCAATTCCCAGCATCCCATATGGTCTCCCAAGCCAGCCAGGGGCATTTCTTTTTTGTTTTGTTTGTTTTGTTTTGTTTTGTTTTTTTGTTTTTGGGCCACTCCCGGCAATTTCTGAGTGTGGAGCCAGTTGTGAACTCTCAGCACCTCTGAATGTGGCCCGAAAAACAAAAAGCCTTAAAACATCCGACTTAGCAACAGCACAGGGATACCAATCATAAAAAATATATACCGTATTTGCCGGCCTATAAGATGACTTTTTTTTTTTTTTGGTTTTTGGGTCACACCCGGCAGTGCTCAGGGGTTACTCCTGGCTCCATGCTCAGAAATTGCTCCTGGCAGGCACAGGGGACCATATGGGGCACCGGGATTCCAACCGATGACCTTTTGCATGAAAGGCAAACACCTTACCTCCATGCTATCTCCCGGGCCCCATAAGATGACTTTTGAAACGAAAAAAAGTCAACCGAAAATCGGAAATCGTCTTATACACCGAGTATATCCCGAAAACTGTCTCATTATGCCGCTAAACGAAAATCATCTGAATGTTGCCACGAAATGAATTTTCCAACTCGATCCTGCACCAATCACTGCAAGGCTGCTCAGACCGCCTCTCTTACTCGGCCAATCCAAGCTGGCTTTTGATGCATGCAAATTAGACAATGTTCTGGACCCGAATATACACTGTAAAAAGCCTGCTCAGATTGGCCAGAGTCAGAAAGGAAGTCTATTACAGTATACCCTTTGAATCTTTGCTTGTTGTGATTGACTCGCTATGTTACATACAGTTGCAGCACAGGAACGTTCTGTCTTATTCAGCGAATATAGGCCTAAACCTATGTTTCAACTGTGAAATTAGGGGGTCGTCTTATATGACCAGTTGTCTTATATGCTAACAAATACATTTAGAATTTATATATATAGAAATATATTTAGAATTTATGAGTTTTTGAGAGAGCAGATATTTTCATCTTTAATGCATATATGCTGATTAAAAGAAGTGAAACTTCATTTCAGAAGTGATTCTCTCCCTGCTGCAGAAAGTCATCTTATGGCATGAAGTATGCTTCTATGCATTGCTAGTCTACAGGCTCTGTCTAGGAACACCTATAGGACCTGGCTCTCTAGTAATCTTGGTGCTGTGGGGGACTATGCCAGCAAGTGATCAGACAGGGCATAAAATGACTCACCAAAAGCTGGGATCTAGAGTAGAGGTGGTGTATTTGCCTTGCATATGTGATACCCTGGGTTTAATTCTCAGCATCATAGATCAAATAACAGTACAGATAATAAAGCCAACTAGTTGCTCTCTACCAAATTACCTATGCGTTTTCTTTGTCCAGAAACCTTTATAATATATTAATATTCTATTCTCTAACTGAAACTTTAGAGAAAACAAAACCATGAGTTTTGAGTCCGGAATCCTTTTCTGAATCTCCTAGACAGAAGAGATCAAGTAAGAGAGAGGGCTTGACATGGAAGTCAGATACTTGAGGTTGAAATCTGACTCTGCTAATTTCTAGCTGTGAGATCTTGAATGATTGATTTTCACTTCATGCCATGCATTTCTGTAAAGTGCAGGTAACCTTGTCAACTTGTCATTGAGGGTTAGAAATAGTGCATGGTCAATGTGTTCCACAGCATTGGTCTCCTGCACACAGTTAGGAGTCATTCCTGAGCCAAGAGCCAGGAGTAATTCCTGAGTACCAGGTATAACCCAAAAACAAGATGATAGTTAGGCAGAATGGTTTTAAAATAAAATACTTCTCTAAAGATGTAGTCTAATGGTACTTGCTAAAGAAAATCTAGCAAATCACTTCATTTCTAAGTCTATAGTCAACTATTTCATGAATTCAAAATTAAAACCACGTGATATTATTGGAGGTCAAAGTCACGCAGGAAGCCTAAAGGAACCACAGCATTTGCTAGGTGGCTCAGATATTACAAGAAGCCTAAGACCATATTGGTCTCAAGAGCAGGATGCTTGGGCTTAGACCTGGGATGTCTCTGTAATTCCTGAGAGTTTAAAGAGTTTATCCTCGAGTTTGGTGCTTCCTTTTCTTTTTTTTTTTTTTTTTTTTTTTTTTTGTGGTTTTTGGGTCACACCCGGCAGCGCTCAGGGGTTACTCCTGGCTCCATGCTCAGAAATTGCTCCTGGCAGGCACGGGGGACCATATGGGGCACCGGGATTCGAACCGATGACCTTTTGCATGAAAGGCAAACGCCTTACCTCCATGCTATCTCCTGGGCCCCCGCTTCCTTTTCTTTATCCTGTTGTCCAAATCGACTACAGAGTAGCTGCATTTCTGAAGAATTTAATTTTTAATCATTCATGTCTGTATATTCACAGTCACTATTTTGTGTACATTGAAGCATCTCTATAAAATATCATAAGTTAAAACTGCAATTCTTAGAATGGAGCCAGGCATGAATAACACAGGAGGGCCTTCCTAGAAGCCAGAGATGTGGCTTATACCGCCAGCATCCAGTAGTTCCATTTTAAAACCAGAGCCGAAACCTTCTGATCACAAATACTTCCCTTTTCATGTTGGTAGAGTTAGAAAATGTCATGATGCCAAATTTAGCATGACAAACTATTTATCTAGCTGCTTTTCTTAGATCAGAACATAAACTTGTCTTGGGTTTTGGCCACTGCAACATTTTGGTTTCTCCCTACTCGGCAGCCTCTGGATCTCTTCCCCCAAATGATTGGCATTGACCTTCAGCTGGATTTCTATGGTATGGAGGACTTGGGCTTTAGCCCAGGCCAATCCCATAGCCAGTACCATTTGCTTTCATCCTATCCTTTTCAAAAATCAAAAGTAACCGTACTCTGCTACTCTGCACTTTGCATTCTCTGCCAGGCAGGTCACCTTTACTTTTCCAGATTGACTGAGATGACTCTGGAACTGAAAATTGTTCAGCAATCAGATATCCCATTGCAGCAGAGCATGTCTAGGCTCGTATTTGGTTAAGATTGAAACGCAGTGGCCTGAGAGATAGCATGGAGGCAGGCGTTTGCCTTGCATGCAGAAGGACGGTGGTTTGTTTTGTTTGTTTGTTTGTTTGTTTTTTTGGTTTTTGGGTCACACCCGGCAGCAGCGCTCAGGGGTTACTCCTGGCTCCATGCTCAGAAATTGCTCCTGGCAGGCACGGGGGACCATATGGGGCACCGGGATTCGAACCGATGACCTTTTGCATGAAAGGCAAACGCCTTACCTCCATGCTATCTCCCGGGCCCCAGGACGGTGGTTTGAATCTGGCATGTCATATGGTTCCCTGGGCCTGCCAGGAGTGATTTCCGAGCGTAGAGCCAGGAGTAATCCCTGAGCACTGCCAGGTGTGACCCAAAAATCACAGGAAAATAAAAGATTGAAATGCAAAAGTAGAGTGATGGAGAACTGCTGGAAAGAAGCTGTCTGTTCTCTCTGTGACTCACAGGATTTCTCTCTCTTTCTCTCTCTACTTTCTCTCTCTTTCTCTCTCTCTCTTCTTTCTCTCTCTCTCTCTCTCTCTTTATTTACTTATTTATTTTTGTGTTTGGGCAACACCCTGCAGCGCTCAGGGATTACTCTTGGCTCTGTGCTCAGAAATCTCTCGTGGCAGGCTCGGGGACTGTATGGGATGCCGGGTATTGAACCCAGGCCTGTCCTGGGTCAGGTCCCATCCTCTGCTATTGCTTCAGCCCCTCACAGGATCTCTTGAGTCCCTGTGTTGAGAAAGGCCCAGGTCACCTTGTGTCTTGAGGCTGGAGTGTCCTCTTTCAGGTCTGGCATGGAAATTGTGGGGCCTCTGTTTTCACCCAAGATGTTTGGCCTAGAAAAGCTGATGAAACCTTTCATTTGTTCCTTTCACACTTAATTCCAACTGAGGATGGAAGGCAACATAAGGCCATTAACCTGCAGCACAGTTCTTTCCAGAGACTCTATAAGATTCCCCGGCCTGGTCAATAGCACAGCAAGTAGGGTGTTTGCCTTGCACTCATCTGACCTGGGTTTCATCCCTGGTGTCGTAGGAGTGATTCCTGAGTGCAAAGGAGGAGGAACCTCTGAGTGTCGCCTGGTGTGACCCCAAAACCAAAAATAAATTAAAAAAATAAAAATTTGTAAGATTCTTGAGGACAAAGATTCAATCTATCTCATATGTTGGTGCATTTCTGAGGTGTGCCACATAGGCTTTTTGTTGAGTGTGATCAGATGTGCGGTGTTCTCTCTCTCTCTCTCTCTCTCTCTCTCTCACTCAATTGCGGTGTTCTCTCTCTCTCTCTCACTCACTCTCTCTCTCAATCTCTCCCCCTCACCCCCTCTCTCCCTCCACACCCCCAGGTGTTCTACATGAGCGTGCTCAGATCTGCAGTGTTTCTTTCTTCTCTCTCTCTCTCTTTCTCTCTCTCTCTCCCTTCTCCCTCTCTCTCACTCTCTCCCAAAATATCTATGCCTGCCAATCCTCAAACTCTTGTTTCTCATTCCCAGTCTTGTTCTTTGGGTGAAGAAACTTTTGATTCTCATTTGTACAAGTGGTTTCACGGTATAATTTTTTCTTAAATGTCTTAAACAAAAAATGTTTTGTTTTCATGTTTGTATAATGTTTTATAAAGTTCCAAAAATGATTATCCAGTGAATTTTCTAAGTATATCGATTTTTTAGAGCTTATTCTAAATTATAATGGTATTATAAAAGCAATTTCACATTCCAGTTCCTAACTAATGCATTGTTTTCAGGTTAAGATCCAACTTGAGGAATTAATCTATAGACTCTCTTCTTTACAATTCAAATAAAAATGCATAGCCATAATATTTTTTAATGCCATGATAATCTTCAGAGACATTCATCAGTGTCCAAGTGTCAATCGACCTTGAGTGTGGAATTAAACAGGCCTTAGATTCAAGCTAAGCTTTGTCACATGCTGCTTTTACGATGTGGGGAAAATAATTAAGTCTCTGAGTATCACTGAAATATGGATATATACGGACTTAATGTGGTGGTTATTGTGGGGTTTGTTTAGTTGAGGTAACGTGTGCCAAAAACTAGAATAGTGCATGGCATAAGGTAAATATTCTAAAAAAATTTTTTTGGGATGTTTGGGTCACCTCCTCTTTGCCAAGGGTTATTCCTGGCTCTGTCTTCATGGTCATTACCACTGAAGCTGGGAGTGGTGATTATACAGGGTACTAGGGATCAAACCCAGGTTGGATTAGATAGGATTTAGGAAACTTCAACAAAAGTGGGATAAATAAATCCTAGTCTCATGATCCCTGCTTCCCTTTTCTAATCCTTGAAAATGTAGATGTGGAATCTGGAGCAATAGTACAGTGGCTAGGATGTTTGCCTGTCATGTACCATTCCTGGCTTCTATCCCCTGCATCTCATTTGATCACCAGAGTACCATCAGGATTAATCCTCTTAATCCTCTCAGTTGCAGAGCCAGGAGTAAGCCATGAGCTCTGCTGGATGTGGCCCGGAACACAAAAACAAAACAACAACAAGATCTAGAAAATTCCTCCTATGGATTTTATTTTCTGTATCACAATTTCAGATGCCCCTAATTGGTGTGACAATTCAAATTTCTTTCTTTTTTTTTTTTTTTTTTTGAGGGGTCGGGTTGGGTGGCACTCGGGTTGAGTAACTCAGGTTACTTCCTGGCTCTGCATTCAGAAATCTCTCCTGGCAGGCTCTGGGGATCATATGGGATGCTGAGATTTGAACCACCATTCGTCCTAGATTGCCTGTGTGCAAGGCAAGCGCCCTACTGATGTGCTATCTCTCCAGCCCCAATTCAGATTTCTTTCTTTTTCTTTTCCTTTTTTGGGTGCTTTTTGGCCATACCTGATGGTGCTCAGGGGTTACTCCTGGCTCTGGAATCACTCCTGCCAGTGCTCAGGGGACCATGTAGGTTAATAGAGATTGACCCTAAGTCAGCCAACATGCAATGCAAAAGACCTACCCACTGTACTATTGCTCCTGCCCCTCAAGTTTTGTTTTTCATTTCTTTTCTTTTCTTTTCTTTTGTTTAATGTCTTGGTGTGTCAGTTGCTTCCCAAATATTCTTAACCTATTTTGGCCTTGGTGCTCTGGGAGAGAGTTTGGGTCCCTCTCTAACTTCAGCCCAGCACTAACCTCACTTTGCAGAACAGCCTACATTTCCTCAGTCTCTGTAGGGCCTCTCTCTAGCCACTGACTTAATGGCTTCTGAGCCCAGTGATCCCAGAACCAGTCAGTAAGGACCTGAGCCTCTTCTATGTTACTGAGTCCATTGGGCATTGGATATATATGCCCTTACTTGATCTTCCAGCAGCATATTGGCATAAATTCTCTCTCTCTGAATGCCCCACATCCCTCCACTCTACCTTCCTCACCTTCCACATACCCTCATGCTCACCTTGATAGCACTTTCCCCCAATTTCCTTCTAAATGGGGGCCTTCAGACATACAATGAATCAGAGCCAATCCCACCACCAGTGTCCACCCTCCTCCATTAATGTTCCCATACCACATTCCCTTGCTCCCCAGCCTGCCAGTATAACAGTCCATTTTAAGTTTAGGTTGTTTAAGTTTGGGTCTTGATTCCATTGTTGTTGCCTTTGGCTTGGATATTTAGTTCTGTCCTTTTTTTTTTTTTTTTTTTTTTTTTTTTTTTTTTT
>PVKC010023065.1:0-17430 GCA_004027635.1 Crocidura indochinensis
GTACATGACTCTGAAGGCTGAAGACCAGAGATTTCCTAATGGACATGGAAAAGAAACAACTCTCAAAGCATTTTATATTAGCAAATTAAGTATTTATCTGCTGGCCTTTATACAAATATATTTTTCCTCTTATTTTCACTTAATTTTTTTGATCTTGAATCTAAATAAATAAAAATGTTTCTCAAGTATAATTTATTATGAGTCTAAGCTTTCTTTTTGCTAGATTGTTTAGTATCATTTAGAATAGATTTAAATAAATTATTAGATTCATTGGTTATTTCTAGGTGTCATCACGTTGAGGTAATTTCTTGTAACGTTTTTTTCCTAGAAATTAATGAACCAATATTTTCAGAAACTTGCCTTTCTCCAGTATCAATATCTAAGATCTATGTACCCAGTGAATTACAACGTGGTATATGCTTACCCACAATTCTCCAGTTTGGTGAGTTCTTTGTGTGTAGGAGTTAGTACCACACCCACCAGTGCTTAGTGCTTATTACAGGTTCTATGCTTAGTGATTACTTCTAGCAATTATCCAAGAGACCATATGTAAGCACTTTCTTCTAGACCAAGATTGCAAGACAAGCTCCTAAACATAAGAAAGCTATTGTGAATGAAATTATTTTTAATGTCTATTCCTGCTGTATCATTATTTGCATATAAGAAGTCCTTAAGCTATAGAAGTAAATAAAAATAACATGTAATAAAATATAACACAAATTAGACATTTCTAGGTTGACAATTAAGTAACAGATTGTGTAGTTTCTGTGTTCTTCAGATTAATGCCATAAGGAAGGAAATTATTCATATAATCGATTTGTTTCCAATATTTGAAGAAATTATAGCATAGAAAAACCTCCTGGTTTTTCATAAGGACTAGACAAGTATGCATTCACCATCAATATATGAGACTCTCTTTTCTCCTCCACACACTCACCAACACTTGTTTCTGGCTTTTGTTATATATTTGTATATAAAAGTGCCCGCAAATATAAACTGGGTAAATTTTTGAGAGGATATCTTTAGCTTTGATACACTTTACAACTTGACTATTTTGATTAAGTCATCAAGAAACATGTCATGAGGCAGGTAGGTTGACAAACAATCTTAGTTAAGAAAGAAAAGTAACATATAAAAATATATTTGTATTGCCGGAGTGATGTACAGTGGTGGGGAATGCATTTTCACTGTATACTGTTGATCCCAGTTCAATCTCTGGAACCCCAGATAGTCTCCCAAGCACCACTCTGAGTACAGAGTAGTAACCCTTGAGTCTTTCCAGGTGTGGCTCCAAAACAGTACCAAAAAAACATATAATTGCACTTTTATAAATTATGTATATTTCTTTTACTATAACCATTTATTGTTCTAAATCCAAAAATACTTAACTTATAGTACATAAGGTGCTAAATGTGAAGGAAATTATACCAAACTAATCCTCAAATTAACATCAAACTATCAAACTCTCCTCTAGACAAGGATAAATAAATGGTAATATGATGTATCAAGGGAATGGCATAGTGAAAAAGTTATGGTAGTACAAAAAATTTCAAATGATACAACTGTATTAAAAACTAATTAAGATAGCTTTGGTTGGGGCTGGGTGGTGGCGCTGGAGGTAAGGTGCCTGCCTTGCCTGCGCTAACCAGGACGGACGGCAGTTTGATCCCCCAGTTTCCCATATGGTCCCCCAGCCAGGAGTGACTTCTGAGCGCATAGCCAGGAGTAACCTCTGAGTGTCACCGGGTACGGCCCAAAAACCAAAAAAAAAAATAAATAAATAAAAAAAAGATAGCTTTGGTTAATTGAAAAATAAGCAGTCAAAAAATGTTAGAGAAAATGTAAGGCAAAGGTATTGAGTTGTCAGAAATTAAAGTAACAAAATATATAGAAATAAAAATGTAAATTTAATTTGAATAATTGAGAAATTTTACAATCACATTCTAAAATATCAACTCAAAGTTATTTTGTACAATTAATTTTAGCTGTAATATATGATTAAATTAAATGAGATTTTTAAAAATATGGATGAACTTACATGCCTCTAACCTGGCATAATGTTAACTATAATTGAATATTTTCTACTATGACACCAGCATGCAGAAGTATTTTAGTAACTGTTAATCAAAATATTGAATAAGTAATTATTAATAATCAAGTGCTTTAGTCTACCATACAGAAGTAATACCTTTCTTTCAGGATGACCAACCAGATCAGAGTAGGCTGAAATTGTTCATTTTTCTGGAGCAACTGCGGCATTGCTAACAGGGTTTAAAGCTGGTGGACTTTTCCTTTCAATCTTGTCCCAGGTCTCCCCATTAGTTCTGGATGGGGGTTCTGGCTTTAATTCAAATTCACAGTTTAAATTTGTTGACCTGCTTAGTGTAGAAAACCTGCTTAGTGAATGAAAATAAAACAATAGCCACTGAGATTTTTTTCTCCTTTGACGCTCTTCCCCTTGGTGTGGGTTCTGTCCTACTATTCTAGGCAATAATTAGGACATTCTTTGCTTGCTATGTCTGGAGACTTACACTACCCAGAATTATTTTCTGGCCCCACTCTCTAGCAAATACACTCTGTACTGAGATATTGACCACACAGCATAAATTAAATAAATGACTTTAGATTTTGAAAAGAATAATATAAAACAAAGCAAACTGCTTCCACATGAAGATAGAAACATTTATATATTAATTTTAATATTTAAAATATATTTTAAAATATATTTAATCTATGTATCTATTAAAACATTTAAAATATAAATAGTGAAATTTTCTTTAGCTTAATAAAATTGTGAAATATTGCTTTTGCATACTAGGTTGAAATACTCATATATTATTTTTACTCATTAACTTTTGTCATAAATAGTATTAAAATCCTAATGTGACCTGAATTTTTTGAATACTATAAAACAATCCCTAATAATAGTTTATAAATAGCTACACAATGCCAGACAAGAATGGAGGATTGTGCATTTATACATTTAAATATAAATCAGGTCCATAATGTAATTTCATTTCTTTTCTTCATAGGTCTGACTGAAAAATCTACCTACTACAGTTCCTTTTTAACCACTTCACATTTTCAACAGACTTGACTGGACTACAAATAAAGTAGAAATAATCAGCTAAATAAAGACAAGAATATTTACTGAATCGTTTATACTTTTTGTAGTTTATTTTGAATATGCTTGTTCTATATTGTAGTTTCATACCTACTGTCATACCTACTGGTCTGATAATTATTTAAGATATTTCCAATTATTTCTGAATTATGCTTCCTTCCTTTGAAAAATAAAATTTCAAATGCATTCAATGGTGTAATAATTATTTTTCTTATGCTCACTGACCATTATAATATTGATAATGATATAAAGACATTTAAACCACTTTAATTTCAGGGACGAGAGGAATATTACTGTGCGTGAGGTGCTGGCCTTCCACATAACCAATGTGGCACTACATATGGCCCTTAACCACGACCAGGAGCAACCCTAGTGTAGATCCAGGAATAATGGCAGAACACAGTAGGGAGTGACAATTCCCAAATTACAATGACAGCTTTAATTCTGATTGATTACTGAAACTTTCTAGGCACTTACATATTTATTCTCATAACTGATAAATTTTAACATTATCAAGTACTTTCTCTATCCACAGATGAGTTCAAAGAACTATTTAGCCATGGTGTTAACCACCTGATTTATTCATATACTTAATTTTCCACCACTGTAACCCCAAATGTTAAAAAACAAAAACAACAACAAGAACAAATCCTTAGCTTATTTCATCACATTAAAGTGGGAATCAGGCTTTGAAAAAAAAATACTTTGAGGTGCCGGAAAGATAGCGTGGAGGTAAGGCATTTGCCTTTCATGCAGAAGGACAGTGGTTCGAATCCCGGCATCCCATATGGTTCTCTGTGCCTACAAGGGGAGATTTCTGAGCATAGAGCCAGGAGTAACCCGAGAGCTGCCGGGTGTGATCCCCCCCAAAACAAACAAAAAACAAAAACAAAACAAAAAATAAACAAAAAGTACATTGAGGTTATCTTAATATTATCAATGAAGACAGCAAAACAAACCAAGAGTTCATGCATTGTTTATGAAAAAAAAAACTCTTAAGGGAAGGATAAACAAATCAGCGAAGGAGAGATAGTTAAAGAAAATATATCAGGAAGGAAGGATAAAGTAGAGATGATCTGAACTGAGAAATATGTAGAACATTTGGAGAATGGACAACAGTTATAAAAGAATCACATTATACTGATATGTCTTTTATGTAATCTTTAGAAATTATAAACCTTTCATTTTGATTTCAAATAATAATCCATTTATTTAACTCTCCTATGTAACTCTATTTAATACTCATTCAACTCACTTATTTAGGAAGAATAAGGAAGGAATTCTTAGAAGGTGGTTACATATGATATACCTTTTAAAAGCCTAGAATTGATTAAAACTAAAAGAAGTCTTCTTTGTTTCTTTATTACATCACTCAACACTCTATATTCTATTACCTGAATCCTTATTGCCTCAATTCCTCTTAGACAGTCCATACTTCATCAGTGATTATTATAAACATTATCTTGATAGTTCATTTAATTCTTCTTCTCTTACATTTATTTTCAAGAAAACTCCATCAATGAATTAACATTTATTATCCTATCTCAATAGGCTGAATCAAAAGTAAGTTGTTTCATTTATTTTGTTTACTGAAAACTGCTTATAGAAAGTATTATTTCTGTTATTGAAATTGACTTCTTTTATTATTCAGCTTCTAAAAGATATCCATAAGATATTCCAAAAGATATTAAAATAATGTCACTTTTTACTTTGTAGTCTGTAGTGAGTATATCAAATCTAAGCACCTCCAAGTATACTTCAGTAACTTGCTCTAAATATAAATATAAACTTAGCTGTCTCCTTTAAGTTTCAAAACATAGAGTTACCATGTAGATTAAAGCTAGAAAAGTTCTTTTTTTTTTTTTTTTTTTTTTTTTTGGTTTTTGGACCACACCGGTGATGCTCGGGTTACTCCTGACTATGCGCTCAGAAGTCGCTCCTGACTTGGGGGACCATATGGGAAACCGGGGGATCGAACCGAGGTCCATCCTAGTCTAGCGCAGGCAAGGCAGGCACCTTACCTCCAGCGCCACTGCCCGGCTCCCTTTTTTTTTTTTTTGATAAGTTCTAATTTTAAATATATCTTTTAAATATTTGAATATTTGTTGTGGTAATCTGATGATTGTAACATCTAAACATGAAAACTATTTGAATCAATCTTATAATACTAATATTTTATAGTACAAATATTTCTATTATTCTTATACCACTTGTATGAAGAAGGAAAAGAAATTATTGCCCCTATGGCCATTGGTATATTTAAACTTTATGACTAAGATTAACTTACAGGTAATCAATCCTTTTTAAGGTGTTTCTTCTAAATGTTTGGAAATAAACTTTTCTTTCTCTTGTATGACAAATAATTGTCTCTAGAGTTCTAATGGCTATTCTCTTACTGCCTGAATTTTTTATGTACAATCAGTGGATTAAATAATCTTATCATCACTGAAGAGAAAATACAGCATGCAGGAAGCATGCCTTGCAAGTGCTTTACCTGGGTTTGATCCCTCACACCTCAAATGGTGCCAGGAGTATGGCCAGTAGTGATCTCTAAATGCAGAACTATAATAATAAAGTATAATAAACACGGATTATAACCTAAAACTCAAAACAAATTAATTAAATTATCATATAGTTACTTAAATATGTACTAAATTATTTGATGCTAAATTCAGAAAGATTACTTATTGGGCTTTAAAATCTTTATATATTTGCATAGGAAATTTAAATTGAATAATTATGAGGTGCAATATAGAAGTAGACTTAGACTTTTACTTTATTCCTCAAAATTAACCAAAGTATTATTCTGTATTCAGCTGTTTTCATAGGTAGTCCCATATTTCTCAAACCTATTATTTTATTATTGCATTTCAAATTGAAGAACAAAGTTTATTTATTATAGCTTCTTTTTCATTATTAGAGAATCAGGGCTGATAAAATACTTTTTAGGTACAAATCTATTCTTAGTATGTGAATATCTACAATTTTTTCATATTTGGAAGATTTTTTTAGCATATTTAAGTTGAAAAACATTTAAAATGTAACACAGACTGTACATTTTCATCAATATTCCTTAGCTATTTATATTTGCTGAATATTCCTCTCTGAAATTCTGACATGTTTGAGAGTCCTCTGACATGTCTTCTGTTAGTAGGAGAGGAAAAGTCATATATCCTGTTTTGATAACTAAAACTAACAGTACAGGTTCTACAGACTGTCTATAATTATTTTGGCAAGAACTTTGGGACTGTAATATTTTCTAAGTAGTTGATGCAAATCTCCCTTTGAAGCTATTATATAAAAAATTCAATAAAATACACATAGAATAGCTTCTTTTAAGTTTTTCCAAATAGTTGACAAAAGTATCCCTTGATGCTTTTATACAAAAATTTCAATAAAGTACACATAAGATAACTTTTTTAAAATGACTATTTTCTGCTAAGCACTATAAACAATACAATTGAAAAAAAATTCTAGGTAAGTAAATGAGCTGAATTCCATTTAAAGAAATTTATTCAGACTCAATTAATTGTTGAGGGTAACCTACCATAGAAAAAGAGTGAGAAAGAGAATTTGTGTCATTCATGTTAATCCATTCCAAATTTTAATTAAAGATTTTATCCATCTGAGACCATGCTTTTTTAAATTTTTCTCTGGGTATAGGCCAATAAACAAGGAACTATATTATGTCTCTTGAAACAATTGCTTTTATTCTAACGTTCATAGGACCAATTAAAATGAAACTTCTGCTTTGGGTCTTCCTCCTGAATGTTGCCTTTGCAACAAAGGTGAGTAAAGTGGATTTTCAACTAATTTAAAACAATAGTTTTTATAATATGTCACTGTAGCATTGATAGTTCAGTCACAAGGCATTTCATGGACATGAGATTTGTCATTCCAAGATTCTTGAAGGAAATTCACCTTGCTAAAATTGGGTTTGCAATTGTTTACACATTAAATTTGTTACAATTTAAATGTAAAAATCAAATAGACAAGCTACAAAGAACAATTCACATATGTAGTGGACTGAAGAGGTTGAATGTGATAGCGAGAAACCTAGGAGATTTTATAAGAAAGAATTTGTAGTGGTGATAATAAAAAGCAATGTATGCTAGTGACTAGATTAACATTTCATAAGAAAATGACTATTACTAATAAGTAGTAGTATATATCACAATTCTTTGATAATATGAAAATTAAGATACAAATGATTTCAAGTAAATACATTTTTCTTAGTTTTAGTAGAGTTTTCACTTTATCAGAGAGGTTAAACATTTTTTTTAGTTTAAGTAGAAATAGGGGTGGAGGCAGATGGGGTCATTGGTGGTAAGAAGGTTGCACTGATGAAGGGGGGGGTGTACATTTTTATAGCAAACCCAACAGCAAACATGATGTTTAAATTAATATGTTAATAAAAAACCAACAAAAAGAAAAATAAGTATATTTGTTTTAGGGTATTAAATTTTTAATGATTTTTTAAATTAGTTTAATGGAGCATTTTACATTTTAAAGCTATTTTTACAGTGAAATTAGCTAGGATGGCTAGGATGGTTGTTGGTTGAGTGAGGTATATATAGGCATATATATGTATATATATGTATATATGTATATATATGCATATATTCTGTACCTCTTTTTATGAATTAGCTATATGCCTTAGTTATTTGCTTTATGTGTTTAACTCCACCTCAAGCAGAAGAAATATAAAATGATCAACTGGACTAATTAAATTACCTACTGGTATCTCTCTACTCCATTTCAATTCCACTGAAACAGTGATATTATTTTTTTCTTTAATAGAAAAGTATTCATAGTTATAAGAATACTATTTGCTTGACATAGTTACTTTGTTTCCTTTCAATAAAAAATAAATTTTAAATAAGTGCACTTTAGTCATAGTGTGCAAATATTGCTACTTTTGCTAGTATTGTTGTTTATGCCTCTTTAAAATTGTATGCCACTGCCCTGAAGAAATTAAGAATGAACCCAGAGTAACTCAATCTGTTTTAGAGCTAAGAGAACATAACATGACATAGGAATTAATATTGATAGTATGTTACAAGGGGTTAACTGTATGCAGAAAATATCTATAAATCATTCCCAAAATATGAGAACAAATCATTCACAATAAACTGATGTAAGATCAGTAATACAAGTAGAATTTTAAATAAAGTTATTTTTCAGTGGTCTAAAATTTAAAACCAATATTGCATTCTTTCTTGTAGAAATTATTTTCATTCATTGGAAAGTAAAGATACAGGTTTAAAAAGGTAAATAAAATACTATAAAATATGTTGTGCTAGGACAGATCAAAAACAGAATGAAAGAATATACACATTATACTATTGGTACTTCTACTTCAAGGTTTTCTCTGCACCTGCTATCCAGTTCAACGATATCTCAGTACACAGAAAAAGTGGTCTCCAATGCACCTCCCAAAGAACTTACTCATTTTTTTCCTTTAATATAATTAAGTGTACATTATTATTTTTCCTTATATAAATAACACTTCAAGGGTCGGAGCAGTGGCGCAACCAAAAAATCAAAACAAAAAAAATTTTTAAAAGCCTGTTTGCCTTAAAAATAATATGTAGAATTTTCAAAAAGTCTTACTGTGATGGATTCATATAATAATAATAAATATGCATATATACCCTCTAATTTTTATTTATATTAGTATATCCATGTTTGAATAATGCTCATATAGTTAAATGCTATTAATATATAAGATATAATAATAATATGAAACTGAATTCATGCTTATAAAGGTCTGTTGTTGAAAGAATTTGGAATATATATAAAAATAACTTTATGATGGGTTAGAAAGGACACTTGCCTTGCATGCTACTGATCCAGAGCCAACCAGAAGAGCTCTCTAACTGCAAAGTTAGGAGTGAACATTGAACACTAACTGATGCTCCCGAAACCAAAAAAAAAAAGAATAAAAACAACTTATAAGCTAGGCTTAATAAATAAGCATATGTAAGAATATTTAAGCAGCTTATAACATTGTAAACTTTCATAATAGTACATACAGCTATTTAATGAATCAAAGAATCCAAGATACCAAATCTTTTCTTTTTTTGGCGGGGTGAGTGGGCCACACCCAGTGATTACTCCTGGCTATGTGCTCAGAAATGGCTCCTGGCTTGGAGACCATATGGGATGCCGGGGAATGAAATGGTGATTCATCCTAGGTTAGCATGTGTAAGTCAGACTCCCTACTGCTTGTGCCACCACTCTGACCCCAAGATACCAAATCTTATATAAAATTTGACAGATTTGAGGCCAAAGCGTTGGTGCAGTGGTAAGGTGTTTGCCTTGTGCACTGTTGCCCTTGGACAGACAGTGGTTCAATCCCCCAGACCCCCTTCCCCCCACCCCACCCCGGTGTCCACAAGCCTGGAGTGACTTCTGAGTAAAGACCCAGGAGTAATCCCTAGCATCAGCGGGTGTGGCCCCCGAACCAAAAAAATAAAAATAAATTTAAGAAAATGATAAACTTGTAATAATAAAGTTCTATTTATGTGAGATCAAGAAATGTGTTTATTTTCTATAAATTCTTACATAATTTTGATAACAGCTTTCTAACAATCTTATACATATTAAAAATAAAAATTCAAGGAAATATAGAGGTTTTGTGCTAAAATAAATAATATGATATATTATATCATAAAATGGCGATATTTTTATTTGAAACATCAAAGCCACAGAGAAAGTTAATTATTGAAAAATCAGTAACAAATAATGTAAGATCATCTAAATAGGTCTAATCCTATCACTCTAGATAGACAAAAATATTTTCCTGTTATGAAATGTTTTAATATTTACTTTTATAGCAGCTTTAAATATAATTCAGCATTATTATCATCAATTATATCTTGTTAAAAATAAAACCTAGTAGCATTCATTCACTATGACTAGTGAATGAGTTCAATAAGGCTAATCCACTAGTCTTTATTTTTTAATACAAGTTTCTCTCATGGTCTTGAATAAAAGGAGTATGAGCTGAAGCAACAATACAGTGGATAGACCACATGTCTTGTACATAAAAATTGAGTTTCAAGTCCTGATACAATATATGATCTGCCAAGAATAATATAAATATAATAATATAAATTCATTTACAAATATAAAATAAAAATAAACATATATCTTATATTATATAGTATAATTATATGTAAAAATATAAAATATAAATATTGATCTGCCAAGACTAATTTCAGAGCACAGAGGCAGATAAGACCTGGACACCTCTGAGTGGGGCTCAAAAGCCAAAAAAAATAATAATATAAACTTTTCATTAGGAAGCAATAGAAGCTTTACAGAAGTGTGGATGAACTTTGGAAAGATATCCAGAAATAGTGTAGTGAATAAGTCTCTGAGGGTGCATTGGAGACTACTTGGTCTGTGTACTGAAGAATTGTTGAACTAGATAGAGAAGAACTTGAAGTAGAAGTACAAATCTTATACTGTGTACATTCTTCTGTTTATGATATGTCCTAGTACCACATATTCTATAGTCTTTTACATTCTATTTGCCTAACTACATATTTCTCCTTCAAATCATTCACAGTTCATCATTCAAAAATATTAGCTCTAATGGTAGAATGTACAGTACATTAGCCACAAGAAATGGAATTTATAGAAATATAATTTTATGCATCATATATAATTTAGATCATAACATGGCAATATATGCACAGAAAATATACTTAATCAACTTTGACTTTTTTTGCTTTTGTCCTAGGTTCTCAGAGGTCATCATCGCAACATAATTAATCCATCTCTAATAATGCCTTATCCTAATCTAGACAATCGATTTTCTACTTTATATCGAAAGGGGAAACACTCTTATCCTGAAAATTCTGAATCTGAGATAGACTCAGGGATACCCCCATATCCTTGGCTTTTCAACAACCCTGTAATTCCCACCAGCAGCATACCGAATATTATGTTACATACTAGGTCAAACAACCTTCTTCCTTGGGATTCAAGTACTGATAATTTCAAAGATAAATCTAATCAAAACTCTAAAAAAATGATACCAAATCTCCCTGAGCCTTATATAGCTTCACCTATTTTTCTCAAATTCACAACACACCTACCTTCATTTGAAGGAGTAATGTCATCCATGACAAGTCAGCCTGATGCTGCCGAGCCCATTAACTTCAGGAATATTAGAGGTAACTCTGGACTTGATGGTCCAGAACATCACTCTTCTACTTCTCTTGATGAGGTAGGTTGTTTAACGCTTGTCAGAGTAATGTATATGTTTTGTAGGCAAGTGAAAGTAACAGATTTCTCCCTAACAAATATATCATATCAGCTTTAAAATTTTTATGAATTTGGGACAGAGTCATAGCACAGCAGCTTACCTAGGTTTGACTCCTGCAACCCACATAATGGTGCCGTGGCACTGTCAGAAGTAGTCCCTGAGTGCATTGTCAGGAGTAATTCCTGAGAACTACTGGGTGTATCCCCAAAACAAAAAATAATAATTTATAATGAAATCAAATTGACATAAAGTAACTAAAGACTAAAAGTGATTGCTTTGGTAAGCTTGATTTACATGTGCACACCCATGAAAAAAGGCTTAGAATAATCTTCATAACAGTCAGAAGTTTATTCCTATTCCTTTTATATAGGATCAATTTATTTGTTATTGTAGTTATCTAGAATTGTACTACAATGAAATCATACTACACATATCCTATGTGTATTTCTTCACTCAGCATAATTATTTTCAATCTATTCCAATAGTTTTATATTTCAATAGTTCAGGTATTCTTATTTTGCAGTGTAGCATTTTATTATATAAGTATATCATAATTTTATTCATCTATTAATAAGCATTTAATTTCCAAATTGGATGTCTTTTATTTGTATATTATACTGGCTTAACCCCAGTTCAACTTTCTTTTTTCTTTTTTTGCCACACCGCCGTGTTCAGGGGTTACTCCTGGCTATCTGCTCGAAATAGCTCCTGGCAGGCACGGTGGACCATATGGGACACCAGGATTCGAACCAACCGCCTTAGGTCAAACTTGTAAGGCAAACGCCGCTGCTTGTAAGGCAAACGCCGATGTGCTGTCTCTCCAGTCCCAACCCCAGTTCAATTTTCAATCGTTATAATATTAAAAATAGATCATAATGATTCAAAACATTGATGCATATTATAATGCCATTATATTTCTATTCACTTAAATCTTATTCATTAAAAAGAAAAAAAATATCTAAATCCATTTCTTATTAGAGAGCTCAAATCAAGAGTATTCAATAGCTCACTATAAATTTTGTGTTTTTCTATTCTGGTTAATAAGATCCAAACTCTTTTTCTGCTCTCTGTGTGCCCAGACGTTGCAATATACATAAAATTGTGAAAAGCACCCATCTTTTAAAACTCAGTTTGGAAGTAATTGCAGTTAAATTTTAGTAGATGTAACTCAAGCATATTATTTTATAAAAGGCAAAGTGGGATTCCATATATATAAATATTCCTTTGAAACTTGGGCAAAGACTGATAAAATAGATGCTTTAGTCTATCAATAATTAATTTGTTATATATTGTCAAAATTTGATACTTCTGTTTTCTTTACCTTGAGTTAAAATTTTCTACTTAATCCTGATTTCATTTCAATATAATAAAATTATCTAATTTCATTAATATTGAAATATTATTAAACTCTCCTAAGAAGTATTAAGTTACATTATTGGAACTTTCTCAGAAAAACTAAAGACATAGACTTCTAAAATGTTCCACACCTTTACATACTTTTTTGAGCCATACCCTGTGGTTTTCAGTTTACTACTGGCTCTGTACTCAGGAGACTATATTGAGTGCTAGGTACTGAACCCAGGTGAAACTGTGCAAGGCAAGTTCTTTACCCTCTGAAATATGCCTATGGTGCCTAATATCAAACAATTTATCAGCCAGCAGAAAAATTCATATCTCAACTGGAAGCAGAGGGGAACTGATAGAAAGGATGGATTAAAAATAAATGGCTTATATTAAAGATGCTTTAGGGACTAGAGCAAAAGTACACAGGGTAAGATGCTTGCTTTTCATGCAGTCAACCCAAGTATTACAGGTGTACACCCTGGTTGCCAGGCAAATGATTCCTGAACCCAAAGTAATGAATCAGTCCTGAACAATGCCAGGTATGGCAAAAAAAAAAAAATCAAGAAATATACATTAAAATACTATAAGTTTAAATTTGTTATAATAAAAGTAGTTTATTACGGGCCTTTCCTGAGTGCATTGATGATTTTACAGAAACTCAATCTGGTGACAGTAAAAATCATTTCAAATATAAGTTAGAAAGAGGAGCATAGAACAAAACTTAGAGAATAAACACTTCAGAAAGTCGAAACCAAATACTATGAAATAAAGTACATTCTATCATGAATAACATATTTATTTTTAGGCGAAAAATGAAATATAGAGAAGCAACATGCAGCTATTTCTGTAAGTTACATAGTGAAAAAGTTAATCATATCAAATATAATAATTCTCATCTAATATATCACTGGATATACTATTGTTATATGAAAATAAGAGAATCGAGTGTTGATAATTCTGATTGTTTCTCTGTCTCTGAAATTTTGAATCCATGTTTAGTGTATCTAGGCAATTCTTGGACATTTTATAAGTCTTAATATTACTCATTTGGTTTAATTTAAGTATTCTAAAGTAAATGTGGTCAATATAATGAAGAGCTTGTTACATGAGAAAATTAAAATAAAGATATAGGGATTCACTATTCTTCTCTGTCTAATTCACAGATATTTTTGCATGCTATTCATTTAGTCACCATCATATTTTTTATTATTTTGTCACCTTGAAATTACAAAGTTATTCATGATTGGGTTCAGGCATGCCGTGTTTCTGCACTAATCCCTTCACCAGTATCCACTTCCCTCTGCCCTTCAACACCCCAATTTGCTTACAACTCTCTAGTCTAACTTTTATGAGGAGCACTTTTTAAAATAATTTTTTGCACAATATTGTTGCTATTTGAATTTCATGCATTACACTTTAGTACCTTTCAACATTAACCTCCTCATCTCAGCTGAACACTTTGTTTCACTAAAGACATTGCTCCATCCCTGCCTTATCCCTCATTCCCATTAAGTGGCATGATTCCTACTGAATACCAGTTCTCATATTCTGTTATTATCTCTGGATAATCATTATTTCATTCATAAGATTTTTATATCCTGCATGTGAGAGATCATTTTATGTCAGTCTCTCCTGCTAACTTCATAAAGCACAATACTTTATAGGTCCCTGCACATAGTAGCAAATTACATGATTTTTATTTTTTCTTATGCCAGCCACAATCTTCACTCCATGCTCATTTGAAAAATTAAAAAAGTTGGAGCCCCGGAGATAGCATGGAAGTAAGGCGTTTGCCTTTCATGCAAAAGGTCATCGGTTCGAATCCCGGTGCCCCATATGGTCCCCCGTGCCTGCCAGGAGCAATTTCTGAGCATGGAGACAGGAGTAACTCCTGAGCACTGCCGGGTGTGACCCAAAAACCACACACACAAAAAAAAGAAAAATTAAAAAAGTTAAATGAAATTTCCCCAGTTTCCATATACTTTCACTTTCTCATCATATTACCTTCTTTCATCTACCATCACACACTTTCTTCAGATAAAAGTACACTAATACAAATAAAATAAAATCAGCCTCTTTCTTTCTTAGTAAACTTAGTACAAATTTTGATTATCCTCATCCCAATTCTCACTGTAAAATTTTTCCAAATTATTTATAGTTTTACTGTTACATTACTCATTGTACCCGAATAAGTATTATCTTTGACTTCAGTCAAATTAGATTCCTACTGAGGTTATATATGTTACTAAAATTAGATGGAGAACTAAACATGATGAAAATATTTAGGTGATGCCTTTTAATAATAACCAAGGAAATCACTAGGCTTCATCTATTTTGACTCTTATTATTTTAAGGATTGTATTAATTGTATTATTATATGAGAAAAATACATTCATTAGTATAAGATACTACATAAGTATTTTAAATTCATAGCTTAAATAATTATATGTAATTTCCTACTATGTTATTATTATTATATTATTATTATATTTTATTATATTATTATATTATTGTTATATTATTATTAATTCATGACAGGTAAAGAAAAGCATGTGACATTTCTAGTAAAATCCTTTAAAAAAGAAAGGAAATTCCACTGCAAGTGATTTAGTAAAATTAGTGTTGATATGAAGCTATTATATATAAAAGCATTATTTGGACTAAAATCCAGTTCAATATCTATGTGAATTGGCAAATAAAAATATGTTATTAAGTAATATTGCACATTTTAATATACTTTATTTTTACAAAATATGTATCTGTAGATTAGAAAAAACATGATTATAAATATATATATATATTTTGACTATAGTTTGGATGTGTTCTTGATTACTTAGTCATTTTAAATAATACTGAAATCATAAAGCAACAAAAATAATAATTTTAATACAATATTTACTTTTATTTTCAGATACTCATGCAGAAATCAGTGACATCTACAAAAAAAATGTCTTTCTTTTACAAAGATTTTCACTTCTTGTATTAAAAGGTTTCTTCTCACCATGTTGATAAGTTTGTAAATTTTTGTTGGACTTAAACTTATACAGGAATTATGCTATTTTTTTGTTTTTATCCTAATTCAAAATTTAAAGGTATACACTTATTGTCAGATATTTAAATAATTGATGACAATATGCAGCTTTTTTGGATGAATATTTTCTAAAAATAATTAATGGGGCAGAAAAAATAATATGAATTTAAAATGCTTGGTTTTCACCCAACTAAACCTTTGTATTCCTAACACTTAGTATGATCCCACAAATACAACTAAACACTGCCAGGAACATCCCCTGAACCCCACCAAATGTGGTCCACCTCTACTCTTGATAAATTAAGATACAAAATAATAAGACTAATAGAATCTTTTATTTCCAAGTGGTTTCTCTTGAGATTGTATAACAAGTAATCAAAGAAATAGGCATAATTTTATATGTTTTGCTTTTATTTGTTTGATTGATTTTTGGGGAGCAATATCTGGCAATTACTCCTGATTCTGCACTCAGAAATTGCTCTTAGCTTGGGGGACCATATGGGATACCAGGGATTGAACCCACATCCATCCTGAATCACCACATGCATGGCAAATGCCTTACCACTGTGCCACGGCCCTGGCCCACACATAATTCTTAAGATCTCTTCTCACCAATCATTGCCCAAAAGATTTTATGTACTATTAAAAACTTTAATGTAATATTATATTATGTAGCACTGACCTGTGCTTGATGTTACCTACACACTTAGCAATCATTAATGTCTAGAACTCTCATAATAACATTTGGAATAGATATCATTTCCATTTTTATTTTAGGCATTAAAAGCATATAGTAGGAAAGAATAATTTTATGTACATTATGCATAAAGAAATGTAACAGAGGAAGGATGAGAAAGCTTAGAAAGAAAACTTGAAGTTAGAGTACTATTATAAATTAGATGATATGAAGTAACATAAAGTCAAGTGTCGTCAATATTATTTTTTCTTGAGTTTGAAATAAATTAACACTATTATAGGTTACTGAGTGGCAGAGAGATAGTGTAGTCAGTCCACAAGGACCTTACTAACCCTTCATTGAACCTCAGCACATCATATGGACAGCCTGAGCAACCCAAGTGGAATACATGGGAACAGAGACTGACATAAACCCTAGCACACCTAGGTGTGGTCCAAAAATTAGCTAATAAAAGTAGGTGATTAAACCACAATATTGTTTTCAATCCCATAAATAGAAATCTTAAATCAGTTTTACTTAGGTATAGTCAATGTGACAGTAGAAGCATGCTCCTTGGAAACACTTCAGGAGCTTTGATTTGTCCAAGTTCTGCTGATATCCTTATGCTTCTAAGCTTCAAGGGTTATATTTTCTTTATTTTCCTTTTATTATATTTATTTAAACACCATGATTGCAAACATGTTTGCAGTAGGGTTTAAGTCATAAAAAGAACCATTCGCCATTGCAACATTCACACCACCAATGCCTGTACCCCCCACATCCACCAACACCTTACTGTATTGAGACAAAAATCTCTGTTAATAAGCCAGATATATTGCATCTTTAAGGCTTTACCATGCAATGTATGCTAGGGATTCCCAGTTTGATTGAAAGCAGTACATTTGCTTTCCCCAGCATCTCTGCAAGTCTACCCGGGGCAAAGAGACAGTAAACCTGAGCATGCTGTATATGGCCAT
>PVKC010023066.1:0-17397 GCA_004027635.1 Crocidura indochinensis
AAATACCTTATATTTTTCATATTATTATTATTTCTTATACTCTTATTTAACTCTGGTCATATTTCAGATGTCCTATGACAACAATGACCCAACTTACCTTCTTTATAGCTTCCCTAGAATCTATTGTTTGCTACATAGAGTTGAGCTGCTTTTTGTTTTGTTTTGTTTTATTTTCTGAACTGTCTGTGTTCAGGATTCACTCTTGGCAGGCTTGGAAGACTATAAGTTATTCTGGGTATTGAACCTGGGTTAGCCGTGTGTAAGACAAATGCTATGCCCACTGTGCTATCACTCTAGCCCCTATTTTCTGAACCTTCTATAGAGTTGGATATCTTTCTAAAAATTCTTTCTAACTGCCTTTTATTGCAATATTTTTAATGTCTTCATATTTCTTTGAGTAGGCTTGTACAAGGTTGGCAAATGTATAAGGGATATGGAAGAAAAAAACAATAAAAAATAACTTGCAATTTAATCACATAATGTCATATTTTCAAAACTGAATTTATTGTGATTAAACTTTCTCTAATGAATAAAATGAATGAGTTACCTTTATTTCTTAGTCTAGATATACAGAATAGAAATCAGATGCTATGCGTGTGAAATGTATTCGAACTATGAAAAGGTTACCTGTTGTATATAGGGAAGAGGGGGAGAAAGATTGATTTTTCTCTAATCTCTTGTTATCCAAAAAAAACAGCCAAGCAGCTAATATTTATCACCTTTCAAAATAAAGTCTTTTATAGTGAGCAGATCATACCTATAAATACTATAAACATAAATATTTTAATTATCATAAACTTGCGTGAAACAAACTAATATTGACTTACTGATTGCCTTTTCCCTTTCCCAGCCTTAAATCTGTAGCTTGAGCTTTTCTTTATTAGGTAAAAACCAAGTGAGGAATGTCAATTCAGAGGAGAAGAAGGCTCTTTTTAATAAGTGGATTCACTCCTTAGCAGTAGTCTGTCAGAAATGAATATATTCCTGGGGCATTTATCTGGGGGACCATTTGTCTTATCCTGAGCTCATGTAGTGTATTCCATTCCAGCTATCTATGAACCTTCATGTGAAGCTTACAAACACCTCGGCCAGACATCAAATTACTACTGGATAGATCCTGATGGCAGTGGACCCCTGGGGCCTCTGAAAGTCTACTGCAACATGACAGGTAATGATGCTATATTTATGTCTCATGAAGATTGCTTCTCAATATGTTCAGACTAATAGCTCCACTGAAATGTGTTTTTTTCTGCTCTATATTCCTAACACCACATGCAGTCACACTAAATATTGCTGGATTTGTTACTGGGTAATGGTAAAGTATTGCTAAAGCAACAAAACATCTGCAAGTTGTAATTCTGAAAAGTTTTGAACAATTAATTGGAGTTTTTGAAAATCAATGAAGAAAATTTTCAGAAGTTCAAGTGTATTGCATCAACTTTTGACATAGCTTTTTTGGAAGGGGCAGGCATACTGGGCAGCATTCAGGGTTACTCCTGGTTCTGCACTCAGAAATCACTCCTGACAGGCTTGGTTCAGGGGCCATATGGGATGCTGGGAATCAAACCCAGGTCCATCCTGGGTAGTCTGCATGCAAGGCAAACATCCTACAGCTGGGCTATTGCTCCAGCCCATGTTTCAATGTAGCTTTCAAAAGTAACCTAGCTAAGCAAGTTTAGTTTCACAGCTCATGTTAGTTTTAATAGAACTAAAATATAATTATTAAGAATGTAATATGTCGGGGCCCGGGAGATAGCATGGAGGTAAGGTATTTGCCTTTCATGCAAAAAGGTCATCCGTTCGAATCCCGGTGCCCCATATGGTCCCCCCTGCCTGCCAGGAGCAATTTCTGAGCATGGAGTCAGGAATAACCCCTGAGCACTGCCGGGTGTGACCCAAAAAAAACAAAAATAAAAAAAAAAGAATGTAATATGTCAAAATTTGATTTAATTTAGAATTCTGACTTTGGTGTATTTTATATATGTACATTTATAATTAAATTCAACCATTTACCTCAAAGAAAATCAGAGCATCCTATCCAACTTTGAACAATTAGGAACTTAGTTATTTTTTCATATGCATCTCAAAGGAGAATCATAAAATGAAACAAAATCATAATATATAGAGTATTATCATGGAGAACAAACATGAAATTGACTTGAAGGAAAAATAAACTTAGTAATAACTGAAGTCTTTCATAAACACAGATCTCATCTTTATCTATATTTATTTAAATGTCATGAATTTAGTTTAGTGGGATTTATACTGAGCAGAAAAGAGTAAAGAAAATGTTTCCCAATTTCTTTCTCATTCAAGAAAATTGGGAATATCAGTACTAGGGACCCCTGGATGCCAGCAAGTGTTCTGTGATCTTTTTTTGCTTTGCTTTGTTTTGTTTTGGGGTCACACCCGGCAGGGGTTACTCTGGGCTCCAGGTTCAAAACTCGTTCCTGTCAGGCTCCGGGAACCATATGGGATGCCGGGATTCAAACCAATGACCTTCTTCATGAAAGGCAAATGCCTTACCTCCATGCTATCTCTCTGTCTCTTTTGTGGTCTTTTCTAGCCATCAAGCCTTTCTTTATCTTGGAAGAACAAGAACTGAATGTCAGAAAAAATATAGGAATAAAGGACTTGGCTCAGGCTCTTCAAATTTCATGAGACAATGTTGAAAAGCTTTCAACATTTCTTCATATATAGATTTAGCTACCTGATCTCCATGACTTATTTATTTAAAGTACAAAATACAATTTTATTGTTTATCTGTTGACAGAGTTGCCCCACTTCTTAGTGACTCAAATATAGTTATACCTGATATTTGTTTATTATGTTTATTTATTACACCAGATATAAATTATATTCAATTAATTCAGATAAACTGTAGAACATGTTTTCAAAATGAGAGCTGAAGAAACAATGTCTTTGCAATAATTCACCTCTTTCTTTTTTTTCCACTAAGACAGTGTCATGGAAGAGAGTTTCTTGTACATACACAGCCTTACTGAAGGCCCTTCTTATTTTAAAAAAGAGGGTCAGAGAATTGCTAATGTAACTTTAAAGATAAACTAAAAATCGCTCTGATAAAAATCCCTTCTGATTTAGATTTATTCTTTGGAAGTACACACATTAAATTCACTATACCTTATCATAAAATAAGCGAAATTAAAACTCTTAGGGACAGATATCAAGAGTCAAGAGAGGCCTAGCATAAACCAAATTTTCCACTTGTATCTAGTACTCATGAGAAGTATACTCCCTTCCTCCACTCAAGAAAAGTTCAGTTAAAATGAGCTTAATAGACAAGCTAGAGAGATAGTACAGCAGGCAGAACATGTGCTTTGCACATTACCAATCTGAATTCAATCTATGCCACCCCATACTGTCCCCTGAGAATTATCAAGAGGGATCCCTGAGTGCAAAGTCAAATGTAGGCCCTGAGCACTGCTACGTGCTCAAAACTAAGTACCCAAAACAAAACAAGCAATAAAGTTTACATGAGATCCAGATTATTACAGCATAATATCAAAATATGTTCCAAATGAAAATAGAGGTTCACATCAAGAAATTAAGGATCTTGAATTGAAAAATAATGCAATATTTAACTAATGGCAGTCAACAAAGAGATTACAGAGATGTGGAATTACCTAAAAATGATTTTAAAGCAGTCATGATAAATATAGGAAGCCTCAGCAAAGAAAATAGATGTGGAGCAATTAGAAAATGTATTAGATAATATAATAGCGAGAACAAAAAGTTTTGTGAATTGAGATCAAATGCAGTATGGAAAAGACAGCCACTCTAGAAAACAGTTAGGCAGTTTCTTTTAAAGACTAAACACGCAGAGCCAGAGCTATAGTACATTGTTTAGGGTAGTTGCTTTGCATGGAGTCAACCTGAGCTTGATCTCATCCTCCCATATGGACGCCTGGGCCCAAGAAGTATAATTCCTGAGTGCAGAGCCAGGAATAACCCATGAGTATAGCCTGGCGTTGGTCCCCAAACAAATACAAACAAAAACTCATGCTGTGCTGATGTGATAACACTGTAGTGAGAGAGCATGACTAGTTTCTATCCAGGACTCAATTCTATATACCCTCCCTAGATCACCAGGTAAGTCCTTTATAGTCCACCAGTGTGACTCTGAAGACTCTGAGTTCTGGGAGGAAGCCAAGTGGTCTTCAGCAGTGCAGTCAGTGCTCAGACAGTTCACATCCATCAGTTCTAGAAATGAACCACTGCCCCAGTTAACATTCACTGGGAATGGTGTCCAGATCCCCTGATCACCACTCAGGATGTTTCCCACCCAAAAATAAAATGTGATACTGCCATAGGATCCTGTACTCTAGTATTTACCCCCAAAGAAATGAAAACTCACTTCCATGAAATCCCATACATTAGGGATCATAGCGTCTTTTTGATGAAATTACTAACTAGGAAAGACGCAGATGTACTCAGATCTGTAAATTGTTGCTACAAACTTGGTTTATCCATACTGTGAGACACTATATAGCAGTGACACATAAAAAATATTGGCCCAACATAATGTGAGCCTTGAATGTAGAGGATGGTGCTAAGGAAGAAAACTTTAGATTTAAAAGAATTTAATGCTGGGTAATGCCATTGCATAAAGCTCTTGAAATAACAAAATAATAAACATGGAAAGCAGCTGAAGCATTTCTAGCTACCAGAAGCCAAGGGAGATATCGTGGAGGTATAAAGGATCACAAGGGTTTCCATGTACCAGTTTTAGTATCCTGGGTGTGCTACTGTACCATAGTTTTGTAAAGTGACCCCACTGGGAAATACCAAATAAAGGGCATAGGGACTCTCTACACTATTAAGCAGCATGTCTCCATTGCATGAAAGCAACCTTTAAATAAAAGTTATATTACACTAAAATCGTATAAATTAGACATTGGAAATAAATTCATTGTGAATGCCTTTCTGGTATTCATAACTAGTAATAAAAGCATAACAACTAGATAAACTTTCTATAAAAATATAGAAATATTGGAAAATATTTATAATAGAGAATTTTAGGGTACACCAAACAAAGCAGTACCTTAACCAAAATATAAGTTAGAGAGAAATAGGACTCAAAAAATAAGGAAAGGAAATGATCTCTACACATGAATACCCAGAACATGGAACTGATTCTTTTCTTGAAGAAATTTGCTGCCCAGATCCCTAGAAAACATTGAGCATATAGTGGGTTACTGAAGAAAGCCAACTAAATATTGTAGATTGGAGCACAAGAAAAATAAATGATTTCCTTCTCCATTAATTGTTCGTATTGTGGGTTGAGATATAAAAAAGTTTGAAAACAGGTGAGAAGAGAATCTTTTATTAATTGCCATACTTTAAATAAAATTTTAATTAAATCATTGTGAGATACATCGTTGTTACAAAGTTGCATATGATTGATTTTTTTCCAGTAATACAATGTTCCAAAACCCATTTTTTCTATTGCACAGTTCCCACCACCAATATCCCCAGTTTCTCTTTGCTGCCCCTCACCCCAGCCTGCCTCTATAACATACAGTTTTCTTCCCATTGCTCTTTCTGACAAGCAAATCCTGATTAAAACTACCACATAGTACTTGCCATACATAAGAGATAACTGTAAGGAACAAATTCTGTAATTGTTATAAAGATCAGAAAGAGTTGCTACTCCTTTGGTCCAAGGAGAATTCAAGTGAAGATACTTTTTCATTATCAGCATTATCAGCACTGTTAGAGGAATTGCCTAAGGATGTCTAAGGTTTAAGATGGACAGTTATCAAAAATAAACCCAAAATATTTAGGTTTAGAATTTGTTAACTGATAGTGACATTTGGGAAGTGAAAACTTAAAGAGCAGACTCAGAGGAATTTAGTTCTGATGTAGTTAAGTATATGCCATCTAAATTAAAATGCAAATTTGGAAGTTGGAAAAGTTCCAAAAGAGATGTTGGGGAAAGAAATATAAATGTGCTAATTGGGAGCATGTGATTTTATGAGAAATGATAGAATTTGAAGGATGATGTAAACAAAGTAAAAGCTTTGGGGATAAATTCATAGGGTCTCGATAGATAGCAGGTTTCTGGAGATAAAGTATTGCCAAGTTATGCAGGAGAATGTAATTGAGAGTAAATGCAGGAAAAGTGTCAGAGTGGGGAAAAATTATATTGAGGGAACAAATGTGCACTGGATGTACATGTTGAATTGACTGTGTCCTAGAGCATAATTAAAGATTTGAAAGAAAGGACAGTGACATTTGAATCAATTTAAATATGTAATATTGGTGGGACAAAGGGCAAGAAATAGCAGCCTTAATGGAGGAAATGTGATATGTCCAGCATATGCTTTGGACCCATAAAATTAGAGGTTAACCTAGACACAGGGACCAATAAAATATTTCACAAAATATTTTAGTCTAAGATGTCTGGGAATAAAAATGGACCTAGAGGTGGTGTGTGTGTGTGTGTGTGTGTGTGTGTGTGTGTGTGTGTGTAGTTTGTATGTGATAGAAGAGAGGATGGAAATAGATAGATTAATTCACAAAATGTCTTGAATAATTCAAAGCAGCTAAAACTTTGTCCTGAGGGAAAAGCTAGAAACAAATAATTTTGTTTTTCTAAAATAAGGTCTACCATGACCTTAGCGAGTAAGTAGTTTATAAGGAGACTTAGACATCACAGAGAATCTACTATAGAATCTTTGTAATATCCCAAGAGCTAAATTCAAGTTTAAAGTATAGCACAGGGCCAAGAGATCTTACAGGGATAATGCATCTATTAGTTCATGACTTATCCAGGTTTGATTGTTTATTTTCTGGCATCACTTATTTCCACCCCCGCACCACCACCACCAGAACTGCCAGGAGTGATCCCTGTGTGATGAGCCATAAGTAAGCCTTGGACATAGATAGCTAAGTGGTCCAACACTCCCCCTAAGTTTGTAAAACATAAATAATTGTGGAGGGAGTTGACTTAACGGATATTTATTTATTGTTTGTTTGCTTTGGGGCCACACCCAGTGATGCTCAGGGGTTGCTCCTTACTATGCACTCAGAAATCACTCCTGGCTGGGGGGAACATATGGGATGTAAGGGGACTGAACCACAGTAAGTCCTACATCAGCTGTGTGCCAGGCAAACTCTCTACTGCTAAGCCATTGCTTTTAAAAAATTGGATTGCCTGAATGGTGGTAAAGAAGTTGAAAATTAATATCATATTTAAACACTTCATAAAACTGAGCTCAAAAGTACAGGGGTATACTAGTAAAAGAGTGGAACTAGATGGAAGTGACAGAGTAGGAAGAAGTGAAGTAAAAAGGAGGGCAGAAAAAATTTAAATTCTCTGTAAGTTTTATAGCAGAAGGTTCATCTCTTTCTCTTAGTTTCTGAATAAAATGTAAAGTATGAGAATTGGAATAAGTTGATCTCCTTACTGACCTTCATTCAAAATAAATATCTAGTATTACCCATTGAACATGAAAGAAAAATAACACTTCCACAGTAAAATAATTGAGATGAAATCCTCTTATTTCAAAAAGAAAATCTTGAATTTATTCATTTCTTGGTCAAATATGACACAAATTGGCACTCCTCATTTTTTATAAGACAATCCTCTGAAATTCTTGTTTCTGCATATCTGAACTTCATCTCTTAGAAATTAGGAGGTGCCCTAAATGACAGAGTATTTCAAGGACAGAATAGCTGACACTGAACATAGGACTTACTCACTGAATCCTTAGATGAAAAATCCATTCTTCTTTCTTTTTCATATCTTAGAGTGCCTTATAAAATGTGGTCTTTGTTCCCCTCACCACCTTCTTCCTGAATCGGTGGTATGATTACTATATTTTTTAAGGAAAGTATACAATTATACATTTCCATCTTGCTTGTTTGTATATTTTTATAATATTTTATTTACGTTCATTATTTTAAAATCATCACTGGGATCTTTAAGAACTCATGAACTTTTCATATTCTTTCTGCCAAATGAGAAAACATATTCATAGTAAATAAACCTAGCTACAGCCATTATCTTTGAAATTTTGTTGTTTTCCCTAAGAAGACAGCATTTTTCCTTAAGCATCTATGGTAGGATGCATATTCTTTATACCTTTCTGCATTCATCTTTAAAGGGTTTTTGTGGTGTTTTTTTTCCTTGATAACTTAAGTAAGCCTCTGTGCTATATAGTGTGTGAGGTTTATAATTCAAATAAGAATATCTCCTGCTTTCTTCCTAGTACTTTTCTTTCTGTTTTATCTGAAAGCCATTAAGCTTGTTTATATAATTTATGCTTTATAAAGCACTGGGATTTAACTGATCAAATTCTATTATCTTATATAATGGTAAAAGCTGTTCATGTCATTTTAATCTAATATTTATAGAGCTTTGGCACTCAAGTTCCTAAGCACTCAGTAATATCATGTCGAATACTACGTGTCTCAGAAGTAGCAGGAACTCAGAGTGGGAGAAAGTGAGTCTGTAAAGTTCCTCTAAAAAGACTCAAACCTGTAACTAATCCTCTTGGGACACTCTTTAAGGATTTTCAAGATCACTGCTAGAATTCAGTTTCTTGAGACCTGGAGTCTTGGTTTTATCTGGATATATCTCCAGAAAGCCTCTAGGCTCCCTGCAGGTGCTTCTCTCATATTCCAACCTCTCTCCAGAGTTCTGACTAACTTTGACTACCCCCAGACATTTAGCACTTTTTTTTCTAGGCCCCTAAATGGCCAGACTTATATTCCCCTATTTCCCCTTTTCTCCTTCCTATGTGCTCAGTGGGGATTAGTGAGTGAGCATAGGTCACTTTAGGCTTTGAGGCCCAGATTTGTAATCTTCCTGAACCTATGCATATCTATGACTCTGTGATTTCAGACATTAATACAAGTATTTCCTCCTGCCATTTGAGTTATACCTTTAGGTTTCTAAAATAAGAAGCAATCTAGTTCATGATTTTTAACATATTGTTCAAAATATAATTTTTTTTAAAAATATAGACAAGCAAAAGAGAAATATTGGGGTGCCGGAGAGATAGCATGGAGGTAAGGCATTTGCCTTTCATACAGAAGGATGGTGGTTCAAATCCCGGCATCCCATATGGTCCCCCAGGAGAAATCACCAGGAGCGATTTCTAAGTGTGGAACCAAGAGTAACCCTTGAGCAGTGCTGGTGTGATTAAAAAAACGGGAAAAAAAGAAATGAAGAGAAATATTGGTTAAAAAAAAAAAAGCTAGTGGTAGCATCATAGATGTGTTAGAATAATTTGCCAAAATATTTTATGTTTTATATTTAAAGTGATGTATGTTATTGAGGGCAAAGTAAGTTCAGAATGTTCTAAATAGATATATAGATGGTACATTTTAAATCTTTTCAGCAATCTCATCAGGTGATTTAAATTTGGAGGGGTTTGGGTCATACCCAGTGGTGCTCAGAGGTTACCCCTGGTCTTGCACTCAGAAATCTCTTTGGCAGGCTTAGGCAATCATATGGGATACTGGGAATCGAACCTGGGTCAGCTGTGTGCAAGACAAATGTCCTACTTGCTATGCTATTGCTCCAGCCCAAATTCCTTCTCTTCTTTCTTTCTTTCTTTCTTCCTTTCTTTCTTTCTTTCTTTCTTTCTTTCTTTCTTTCTTTCTTTTTCTTTCTTTCTTTCTTTTTCTTTTTTCCTTTCTTTCTTTCTTTCTTTCTCTCCCTCTCATTTTGATGAAGAAAATAAAGCTCAATAAAATTCATTGCTGAGATGTACATTAAGTGCTAGTTTACAGAGCTTGACTTTTTTTTTTCAGACTGTATATTTTGGGATTTGTATTTATTGTGAATCTATGTTGTGTGATCTTTGTGTAAAAACAGTATCTCCTGTTCTAGATTCTAAATGTCCCTTCCAATATTATTTCTTAAATGAACATATTTTATTCATATCTTTACTCAATCATCAAAATAGTTCTTTCATAGCTCTAACATGGTATTTCAAAACCGTGTTTTGTGATAAACTGCTTCCTAATTGTCCAACTAATGTTCTCAGCTTTATATCAAGGAGCAGCATTTTCAATGAAATCATTAAGCAAGTATTACCAATTTTACATCTAAATTGAACTGCAAATGTTTTCTCCACTATAATATTTGAGAAATTTGCAGGATAACATATATATCTCATATGCCCTAGGTTAATAATCTAATGATATCAGGCCCATGATTGGAAGAGTATAAATATACCATCAGTAATTATTGTGTCAATAAAAATAAGCTTATTATGACAAAATATGATTTGAAGAATAATGTTAAATGTAGCTGTATAAAGTACTATGCATATAAATGTAATTTGATTATCCTATCTTCTTTTTTTGAAAATAAATAGGTTACAAATTAACATATGCACAGCTATTCTAGTGTCTATTTGGCATATTAAACTTCATATATATATGGTTATTTTATTTTGGGATTTGAAGCCACACCAAATGTGCACGTCTTACTCCAAGATCTGTGCTCAAGAGTTTCTCCTGATAGGCTTGGGGGACCCTGCAGGGTCCTGAGGACTGAAAGTAAGCCAGCTGTGTGCAACACAAGTCCCCTTCATGCTGTATAATTACTTTAGTCCCAAATATTCACATATAGGAACTTATATGTTCCTATATAGCATGTCCTATTTTTCCAAGTGTTTGTAGTGTTTGCCTCAAAACACTGCCTTTCCTGCAGTTTTATTCTGTACACTCATTACTATTTTTTCTTCTCAGTGGCATTTCCCTGTCTCTTTTCTGCCTCCTCACCTAGTTTACCTCCTGTGTTGTTAACCTTGCACAGAGTAGCTCTCCTCCCTGTCTTCTTTCAGCCACATCTCTTTGCCGACCTCTCATGAGCTGTCTTTGTTGTAACCTTTTATAATCACTCAGAACCCCTGCTTCATGCTCTCAGCTATTTCAGTTCCTCACAATCAGTATAAATCTTTGAATTCAATTCTGTTCATACAGCTTCAATTGAAAATCTAGGAACCAACTCACTGATCAAACACAGCCCAGAAAGAGAATTCTCCTCCATAACAGATGACCCACTCACCCAAGACTGCCTTTCAGATTTGCTCTCTTATTCCACAGATGGCTCCCACCTGCCAAGTCTTCCCTTAAATCTCCTCATTTTGTGCCAGTCATAGTGATAGGTTAATACCACAGAAGTTCTCAAATGGTTTTCGAATCTTAAATCAAGCAAAGAAGAGAGAACTCTTAAGAAGTTTGCTGAGGCTTTCTCCAAGGCGGAACAAGATCAGAGACGTGGGAGAGGTATACCACAAAATTAATGTGAAGTGGCTTGAAGTGTGTGACAGGAATTCAGTGTTTTCTATGGCACCTCAAAAACAGTTCCCCGAGGCAAAGATGTTCACCTTTATATACTTCTTTAGATCACAGGGCCTATTTTAAGGCATACCTTTGCTATGCTTTAAAGGCACCTGGCTAGAGAAAGAGTGCAGGGGGGCATGCCTTGCATACAATAGACCCCCCATACTGCATATGAGCCCCCAAGCTCTACTAGAAATGACTTCTGAAGGTAAGGTGAAGTAAAAAAAAATAAATGAATAAATAAAACAATAAAAAAGTTTTTGTTATGATTTCCCTGTTCAAAAGCTGGGAATGGTCGCATGTTTGTCGTGAGGGGCTGTTACATGAATCCCTTTTAGATTTGGGGTTGGACACTTGTCTAATGCATAGTAGGCACCTTCTTAGGCAAGAAGTAACTTAGATAATCCAGTTATTATCAGCTTATATGCTTTGTGATCAAAAACAAAATGCACAGAAACTTGATCTTTAGCAATACATCTTATGTGCCCAGAATTAGTCAATATGTCTCCTTTTCTTTCTTCTGTCAGTACTCAGACTTTTCAGTTCTGTGTCACATTCCTTTCCTTCTGATAAAGTCAGCTTTCATATCACTAAGTCCCTGGAAATTTTGTTGGAAGATTGTCTTACGCATCACCTTTTGTTTGGGTTTCATTTTGATTTTATTTCTAAGCCACACCTGGTGGTTTTCAGTGGGTTAGTCCTGGCTCTACCTTAAGGTATCACTCCTGGCAGGCTTGATGGAACATGTGGGATCCTGGGAATTGAAACTTGGGATATATTTATACAAAGCAAGCACTTTTCTTTGTCTGTAGGAAAGCTGAGGCTGGATTTCTATAGTGGGCAGAAAAGAAAGGGAAAAATGTTGAGTCACTACCATGTAGGAAGTCTGACAGAAATATCGCCAGTGATCCATGCAAAGGGTCCATGATAGACCTCTAAGTGGGCCTTCTGGCAGATATTTCTTGGGAGAAAAAATCAGACACTGCACCAGGAAGGCAAAAAGCCATGTCTGGTGCGTGCCCCCCAAGTGAGGGGTAACACATCATTGCTGTTATTATTATTATTACTATTATTATTATTATTATTATTATTATTATTATTATTATTATTATTGCCACTTTGGTATCCAAACACACTTAATGTGTCTCTAAGTTTGGGTTGAAGACAAACCAAGGTGACTTTGAGAGGTATCTCATCATATGATGAGATATTCAATGATATTCTTGAGTTTATTTATAAAACTCATAAATAGTTTAATTTTATTGCCTATAGTTCCAGAATAGCTTGGGAAACTTTTCTGTGCAATTTCCTTTCTTTTCTTTCAAGCATAAATATATTTTATTGATAATGCATAGTACAGTATTTGCAAATTTTAATTTTTTGCAACCTCAAATTTCTACAAATCATTGATTCCCACAGAATCCTTTCTTAATTCTTGTCTTTTGTTGTCATTATTGCTATTGTTTTGGGGCTCAGTTTTCTTGATTATGCAACCTGGAATAACACACTCCTTACCTGAAGGAACATTGTGTTATAACGTTATTAAGCTTCGAGTATGCATTCTAGAAAGTCATCATGAGGGATTAAAGATGTGCAAGAGGTAGAGCACATGTGTCACCTGTCTAAGGCTCTGGTATGATCCCTGGTATCACATGTCCATATGAGCAATGCTTGGAGTGAATCTAACTACCCAATATTTGTAGGTATGACCTCAGCATGTAACACACATACAAAATCAACACAGTATAAACTATACAAAGTTTACAACTGAAACTCAAATTCTATCATATATTTGTCTCCCTTACCTAATTTAGATGCTTTACTTCCCCCTCCCTTTCTAATAGCCTCTAGAAACTCAAGTTTTATTTAATCTTTGCTCTATATACCATATATGAATGAAATAATATAATTTTATTTCATCGAAGTTATGTCACTGACTGCAGTACTCTAGGTCTATCTTTATTGTTGCGAATGTCAGAATTTTATTGTTTTTATAGTCAAACAGCATTTTAAATACTATGACTTTATCAATTTATCCATACCATGCCTATATATTTGCCCTTAAAGAATGCAAGCACTCCCATCTGTCCTAAAATGATTCATACCCAATGCCACTGTAGAAGTTCTCTTCATAATTCTGATTTTTCTCTGTATCTTACCCTTTGTCAAATCATAGTTTCTTGTGCTAGTAAGTGCTTATTAGAAATTTGAATGAAAGAAAATTTTAATCATCTAGTTGCATACCAATATACAGATGAGAAAAAAGAGGTTCATAGTTTTATAGCTCAAGTTTAATTCTTGACATATTCTTCACTTGAGTTGCATAGAATGAATTAAATTGTACTTAATTCTTTTTCAGCAACCTAGCAGAATAGTTTTTCTTTTTTGTACTTTATTTCTATTGTTTATATTTATACAAAGCCTTATCACACATTTCAAGCATACAAACAATAAAGTGTTAACATTTGGCTCTGTTCATCATGCCTTATATGCTCTGCTTCTCACACAATGGGGAGTCTTACTCTCCCTTTTATGGGTCAGGAAACTGAGAAAGAGTTATTTAACAGCCTGAATTCAAAAAAGTATTAAGTATAAAAGTTAAAGTCAGATGTGTGTGACCATAAAGGCCACTATCTTTGTCAGTTCATTAAAGCACCCTTTTGGGTACCACAATGGAGTTAACAGACGTGGTACAAAATTTACAAGGAATAATTTGTAACTTTAATAGGATTATTTTATAAGGCCTATAATAGTTTATCTGGAATGTAAGAAGTAAAAATTTACTAGATTTTTTTCTTTTAATTTTGCTTTGAGAGATGTGGATAAACCTTGCTGTACTCAGGGCTTGCTACTAATTCTATACTCGAGGATCACCCCTAGTGATGCTCAGGAAACCATATGTGGTATCAGAAATTGAACAGTAGTCAAGCCATATGCAAGATAAGCACTTAACCTGCATGCTATCTCTTTAGCCTAATCACTAAATGCAGTAGTTGTTAGTCTGGGGTAAACTCTAACAGTATTTAGGGGATACTCCAGATACTATTCTCAGGAGTTATTTCTGATGGTGCTTGTGGAATCATATTCAGGTGCCATGACTTAAACTCTAACCTTCTGTATGCAAATCATGAACTCAGCCACTCAGCCTGTTTATATTGGCACACTGATCCTGTCCACCAGACTTAGTTCTGAAAAACTTACAGTGATTTTCAAAACTTAAAGTTGCCTTCATATAAAAAAGACGCATAATCATCCAAATGCATTGTGGCCCTGATGATGAGGAAATGCTAGGTAAATCCTTAGCATTGCTTTCAGCAAGACCAGAACCTCATAAATTAATTTGTAGCATTGTAAATTGAACCTGATGGTGGCACTTTTTCTCCTGGAAAGAGAGCAGCACAGATTCCCAGTTAACCAAGAAAATATCCCCTAAAGTTAGAAACTCATGACACAAACTTTGGAATTCTCCCAGTTAAAACATTATGAAGTATATCAAGAAACTCACCTTCTCCTGTACAAATCTGGCAAACAAATCTAGCTCCAACTTCATAGCAACTTAAGAGTAACAACACTTCTCAGCCAAACATCTGCATTAAATAGAAATATTCTAGTATTGTGAGTGCATAGAAACAACAAGTATATCAAAACAGAGGACTCATACAGAAAAGAACTCATTAAATAAATATTGCTGATTGGTCTCAGAAAATACAGTAATGGAACACTATTATTTAGATATATAAATAATGACTTATGAAAATGATGTGAAGATGCATACATAAACGCACTATGATAAAAAAAGATGAACTAAGAAATTAGAAATGTTGAAGCTGATTGAATTCTTTTGCTAAGACATTTGGTATTTTTATAGGATTACTATAATAGGCTCAAGTTCCAAATAAGTGAGTGATGTAATTGACAGCCTTCTATAATAATGAGCATTGAGGTACTATAAATTGGCTTTGTAGCCCCAATTCTTCATCCTGAGCAGGCTTACACTGGCACTTGTGGATTGCAAGTTCTTATTGCAGGTGACATTGAGAGATTACATTAAGCTGGTTATCGATCATACTGTATGAGTTTACTTTACTAAAATGTAGTGTTTCAACAAATCTAAATCTGACAAAACATGCTAGTTCATACCATATGGACTCTGCAAGAAGTTGTAGGAGAGATTGGAGGTGGGTAGAGTTGCCAAACACTGACCATTTCAAATAGTACTTGAGCTTAGAAAATTTTAATTAAAAGACACATTAGGAAATGCAATTATATGTTGGTACTTAAGTATGCAAGTTTACATTTCCCATGACAAATATGTAATTCAAAAATTATATATACATTTGGTTAAACCTCTAACCCTAAAAAACACTCGGAGTAGTGTAGCTTTTGACTATACCTTGATCTATCGTCCTTGAGGAGGAGAGGAAGCAGCCAGAATGATCTGAGATTAATGTAACAATTAGCAAAGCAGAAAACAATAAAAGAAAAACAGCTTCTAATTTTCCTCATATCCATCTCATTTTATTGGTGGTGTTAACTGATTTTCAAATTTTTACTTAGAGCATGAGTGTTGATATCATTCTGTTCTGTCTAAGTGAACTCCTTTCTTGCCCTAACTCTTCCACATATTGAATGATTTTTTGAGTAATAAAGCCTGGAGTTTCTAAACTAATCTAGATTTCTCCAAACAATTGTATTATTTTTCTCTTGCTCATAAAAGTTAATTTTTCCTTTAATTAATAAGCTATAAATTTAGTATTGCTTTGTAATATCAAACTTTCTCAGAATATCTTTAAACGTTTCTATGTATATAAGAATCATTTTACCTATCATCCCAAATCAGTACCATCCACTCTCCATCAGTTCTGTGGCCATTCCATCCCTACTCTCTCTAGTATCCTCTATATAGTAAGACAATTCTTACATTTATAAAACTGCTGTATATATTTTTTGTTGTAGTCTATTGTGGTAGCCTATATTTCCCTAAAAATGGGGTATGTAAACAAAAAGACATGTGTGTTCCTGAGAATCCTAATCACCAGGAAGTCTCACTGCTTTATTGACATTATTGCTCAAAGATCTCTAGTGACATTATTGCTCAAAGATCTCTAGAGATGATTAAATCCTATGAGATTTATCCAGAAACCATCAAACCTGTAAAATAGTGTATACACTTTCTATTGGCATTTTTTAAAATCACATAATGGGTGGAGATATACCAAAGAAATTATAGAAATACAGGACTGATGATATACTGATAAATATGTTTGTTGCATCTTCATCTGTGGACTATATTTGCTCTCCTTTGAATAGCATTTTGGCCATATCTAACCATATTTATTTCTGAAAATACCATTCTCAAACATTCTTCCTTTACTCACAAGTGCTGTAGGACAAATTAAAGTTAGTCCTAGCAGATTTGCCAGCTATCCCGTCTCTTATGATCAATTTACATTTTTCACTCTAACCTATGTTTTATTTTTGTTTGTTTTATTTATTTAAATAAAGAAGCAATAAGTTTATTTAGAAAAATATCATGGAAGAAGGAGATAAAAAAATCTATAAACTCAAGAAAGAATTTCTAGGCCAGACTGATAGCTTAGCTGGGAGGGTATTTGCCTTGTACACAATTGACATGATTCAATCCTCAGTACACCATATGGTCCTTTGAGTTCCACCAGAAGTAATCATTTAATACTGAGCTAAGAGTAAACACTGAGAATCACTGGTTGTGGCCAAAAATCAAAAACAAAATAAATTTGAGAAAGAAAGAGAAAGAAGGTAAGCTTCTCTAGAATAGAAGACAAAATTATTATTTTAGAAGTTTCACTCTTTGAAACATTTATTTTTTTTCATGCACACTTAATTTAGGACCCTCTTTAATGAATTATCAAAGTACTTGCAACCTGTTCTCTAAAGGGAGCTGATATGTAAGACAAAACCCTGCAGTATGGGACATTATTATTGTCAAAATCCCAGAGAACACAATAGTTCACTAACTCCTAGATAAACAACGTTTTCACAGTCTTAACACCTTCAGATGAGAATGCATGTCACTATTGATGTTGTCTTATC
>PVKC010023067.1:0-17422 GCA_004027635.1 Crocidura indochinensis
TTTTTGGTTTTTGGACCACACCCGGTGATGCTCAGGGGTTACTCCTGGCTATTCGCTCACAAGTCGCTCCTGGCAGGCACGGGGGACCATATGGGGAACCAGGGGATTGTCAGTGTGCTCAGAAATCGCTCTTGGCTTAGGGAACCATATGGGACACCAGGGGCTCGAACTGTGGTTCGTCCTAGGTGAGCAGGGGCAAGGCAGATGCCTTACCACTTGTACCACCTCTCCAACCCTCTGGCCCCTTTTCTTTGCTATATTTTGAAGGGCTATTTCCCAGGATTATCACGGGACCTTATAGGGAGTGCTAGAGATTGACTGAGGCTCCTATGTGCAAAGAAAGTGCTCCTGAGGGGGCCGGTCCTAGGTGCCTGCACTAACCTAGGACGAACCGCGATTCAATCCCCTGGTTCCCCATATGGTCTCCTGTGCCTGCCAGGAGCGACTTGTGAGCGAATAGCCAGGAGTAACCCCTGAGCGTCACCGGGTGTGGTCCAAAAAAAAAAAAAAAAAGGGCTCCTGAATAGGGGTGGAGTGGGGCCTGTCATTCAGTGGTAGAGGACCTATCCTTCATGGCCAAGGCTTCGCATTCAATACCTAGCACTGCTCTCTACCAACAAAAAATTTAAATGACTGGGGAAAAAAAAATTTAAATGAAGAGATAGTACAGTCAGCAGGGTTCTTGCCTTGTGTGACCGATCCAGGTTCAATGCCCGGCAGCCCATAGGGTCCCCTGAGTCCTACCAGGGGTGATCCTGACCACAGAGCCAGGCGTAAACCCTGTGTACTGCCAGGTATGGCCCAAGATAAAATAAAACGTAGTCAACAAATATTGCTCCAGCCATTTCTTTTTTGTTTTTGTTTTTGGGATCATACTCAGCAGCGCTTAGGAGTTACTCCTGGCTCCATGCGGATTTGAACCACCCTCCTTCTGCATGAAAGGCAAACCTCCAGGCTATCCTCCTTATATAGCCTTACCTCCAGGCAATCTCTCCAGCCCCTGCTACAGCCCTTTCTGTCCTCTCAGCAGTCCTTGCCTGGCCTAGATCCTGAAGGGTTTTTAGTTATGGCCTGCTAATGGTGCTCTGACACGTCAGTCTGCAGTGTGGCTGGGAATGGCCCAGCCTGAACATTCTGGTTCATGTCTCCCGGATTATTCTTTGAGTAGATAGCTAGGAGAAACAGTGTGTTGCATAGAGTATGAAAATGGTGAACTTTCCTAAAGGAGGTCTGGGGGAGGCTGGGGATTTATCTTGAAACAACAGAAATTGAAAGAAAAACAAAACCCCCAACATGGTACTAGTTGATACGCTGACCTGCAGCATGTATCCTCCCAGACCTTGATGCTCTTAGACTTCATTTCCATCAGCAGTATTGTGTGAAACAATGCTGTGTGCTAATCTTGACTCTGTGATCTTTTCTGTGGTTTTTGTTTTTGGACCATACCTGGTAACGCTCACGGTTTACTCCTGGTTATGTGCTCAGAAATCATGTAGGGATCATGTAGGTAGGATGTTGGGTGATTGAAAGGCGGTCCTCCTAGGTTAGCGCATGCAAGGCAAACACCCTACCGCTTTCGCCACTACTCCAGCCCCACTCTGTGGTCTTTTTCAGTTTATTTATTTTTTATTTTTTGTTGTTGTTGTTTCGGTTTTTGGGTCACACCCAGCAGTGCTCAGGAGTTATTCCTGACTCTACACTCAGAAATCGCTCCTGGCAGGTTGGGGGACCATATGGGACGCCGGGATTTGAACCATAGTCCTTCTGCGTCTAAGGCAAATGCCTTACCGCTGTGCTATCTCTCCGGCCCCCTTTTTCAGTTTATTAAGTTTTGAAAATTTGGGGTTCACACCCAGTGGCTGCTTGGGTTACTCCCAGCTCGGAGCTTGAGCGGGGATCACTCTGGCATTCCTGGGTACCCAGCTCTGATCTGCATGTAAGGCAAGAGTCTACAATTCTGTACTGTCTTTCTGACCTACTTTTTCTGGGAGTTTTTGTTTGTTTTTGTGTCCCACCCTGTGGTGCTCAGGAGCTATTTCTGCTTCTGGTTCTATGCTCAGGAATAACCTCAACAGATCTCTAGGGACCACAGTTGGCCACAGGCACGGCAATGTCTCAAACTCTGTGCTCTATACTGTCTCTCCAACCCCATCTTTTTTAATTTATTAATACAATTGTTATGTTCTTGTTTATCTGTCATTCAGGCTTATTGTTTGGTGATAATAGTGTTTATAACTCTGTTTGCTTTCTTTCTTTTTTTTTTTTGGTTTTTGGATCACAGCCAGCATCGCTCAGGGGTTACTCCTGACTCTACAATCATAAATTGCTCCTGGCAGGCTTGGGAAACCATATGGGATGCCGGGATTTGAAACACTGACCTTCTACATGCAAGGCAAACACCTTACCTCTATGCCATTTTTCCAGACCCTCTGTTCTTTTTTTTTTTTTTTTTTTTTTTTTTTTTTTTTTTTTTTTTTTTTTTTTTTTTTTTTTTTTTTTTTTTTTTTTTTTTTTTTTTTTTTTTTGGTTTTTGGTTTTTGGTTTTTGGGTCACCTCCGGCAGTGCTCAGGGGTTTGCCTTATCTCCATGCTATCTCCTGGGCCCCTCTGTTCACTTTCTAAAATGGTTTTTGGCTAGAAAGATTTAAAGGGAGGCCTGGGTTTGATTCCCAGTCCCCTTATAGATATCTGAGAATCACCATCGGTGGCCCCCAAACCATGCAACACCCACATTATTATTATTATTTTTAGTGAAGCAAGATAGTTTCATTGCATGAAACTTACTTAGAAAGGTGAGGAGAGGGCCAGAGAGATAGCATTGCGGTAGGGCGTTTGCCTTGCATGAAGCTTATTCAGGACGAACAATGGTTTGAATCCCTGCATTCCATATGGTCCCATGCCTGCCAGGAGTAATTTCTGAGCACAGAGCCAGGAGTAACCCCTGAGCACTGACAGATGTGACTCAAAAACCGAAGAAAAAAAAAGAGAGAGGGGTTGAAGCGATAGTATAGTCAGATGTATGGGGGCAGTTTGCCTTGCACGAGAGAAAAAAGGCTTCTCAAAAGTAGAAAAGGCAGACAAGCAAGGAGATGTAGAGATAAGCAACATACATACGTGTTCCAGGGAGAGCATGTGCTCATGTGAAGAGCAGCCTAGCATGTTCTTTTTGTTCTTAATGATTTGTAGAAATTCAATAATATTGATCCTAATTTGAGATTATGTTGTTTGTGTGAGGAGTGTGGGTTTGGGTGTGTGTTATGCTGAGGATCTAATCCAGCCCCTAAGCTAGCACATGCAAACTGTGTGCTCTGATTTCCTGTTCCATTTTTTTACATTTATTTTGGGTTTTGGGGGCCACACCTGGCAGTACTCAGGAGTTACTCCTGGCTCTGCACTTGGGAATTGCTTCTGGCAGGTTTCAGGAACCATGGGGGATGCCAGGGATCAAACCTGGGTTGGCCACTTGCAAGACAAATGCCCACCTTGCTGTACTATCATTCTGATCCCAACCTGGACTTTTTAAGTTTTAGACTCAGAAGTTGATTTCTCCCACTAAGCATGCAATCTTTGCCCTTCTCTGTTCTTTTTGTCAGTGAACTTCTCAGCAAGCTGTTGGTGTCCCAGAGGCTTGAATGTACCTTCTGTCTCTCTGCTGCCATAGGGCTGTTTTTCCATTCCTCACAGTTGGCCACACATCCTATCATTTTTAGTGGGCCCTCTTCTTCTCGAGGACCCTGTTGACTCTTGACCCCTTTGTACTTCTCATCTGATCACCATTTGGGGGGCCAGCCACACCCTGTGATTCTCAATAGCTACTCTTGGCACTGCACTAAGCAGTCACTCCTGGTGGTGCTGGGGTGGGTGGGGGACACACACAGGATACCTGGGGATCGACCCCTTATTCAGCCGCATGTGAGGCTAGCACCTTCTCCTCACTGCACTGCCGCTTGGCCTGCTCTGATCTTCTTTCTGATTTCTTTCTCAGACTCTCCATCTCGGGCCGTGATGACAACAGTGTGGAGCTCACTGTGGCCGAGGGGCCTTATAAGATCATCCTGACGGCGCGGCCGTTCCGCCTGGACCTGCTGGAGGAGCGCAGCCTCCTGCTCAGCGTCAATGCCCGAGGTCTCCTGCACTTTGAGCACCAGCGAGCCCCCAGGGTCTCGTGAGTACAGGCCTTGGAATGCCCGGGGCTCCTCGAAAAGAACTCTGGGGCATCGTGGGGGGTGGGGAGCCCAGAGAAGTGACCCGTCAGGGAAGGTAGGAAGCAGACCCAGGTCCCAGGTTCCTGCATTTCCTGGACAGACCAGGTGACAGTTGCTTGTGTCCCTTAATTGTCCCTGCGGTACCTTCCCGCTAGGCTTGCCTGGGTCTGCCTGTCCCTCTTCCCTCTCACATCATCCATCATATTCCCCAGATTTATTTTCATCCTGGTTTTTTGTTTTGTTTTTTGTTTGTTTGTTTTTTTTATTCTTTTCCCCTCCCCTGCCCCATCTCTGGAAGTTTGTCAACTGAAACTCACTTTTTTGTTTCTGTTTTTGTGTTGGTTTTGTGCCTCCTTTCCCCTTTCCCTATCCATCTCCTGCCCCAGTTTCTCGGATAAACTTAGTGTCACGCTCGGTAGCATGTGGGATAAGATCAAGAACATTTTCTCTAGGTAAATCTATGACCACTGGTATTGTATCTGTTCCTCTGCCCTCACCCGCCCTTTGCTCTGGCCCCATCCCCTAGGAAATGGTGCCCAGACCTTCCATGTTTCATCTTTACTCACTCCCCCCCTTTCCGACCCCTGCACTGTCACACGCCCCACCCCACCCACAGCTATGGTGGTGTTTTATTCCTATCCCCCTGCCTAGGATTTCCTTGAGAAAAGGAAGATAAGATCTTTGGGGAGGGGCCGGAGAGATAGCATAGCCGTTGTCTGCCTTGCAAGCAGCCGACCCAGGACCTAAGGTGGTTGGTTCGAATCCCAGTGTCCCATATGGTCTCCTGTGCCTGCCAGGAGCTATTTCTGAATAGATAGCCAGGAGTAACCCCTGAGCACCGCCAGGTGTGACCCAAAAACAAAACAAAACAAAAACAAAAAAAGATCTTTGGGGATATTTTTTTTAAAGGGTGGGAGATGTGTTGGTGTTCAGGGCCCACCCTTAGCTGTGCCTAACGGTATTCCTGGCCCATATGAGATACTGGAATTTAAGCCTCAAGGCCATTATTCATTGCCAACCTCTTTCTCTACCCTGACTTTGTAGTTCTTAAGGGATAATGACTGCTTTTTGCTTTGTCAGGGCTTGGGAAGATATGGCCTCGTGCTGGCTTCCTGGCTCTGGGTTGGGGGAGCACTAAGAGCTGTGGGCAGAGCAGCATGGCAGCTGCCCTCAACAGTTGACTTTTGGAGGGTAAGGGTTGGTGGGGGAGAAAGTTGACTTTCGTGGTAACCTCTTGCTGGAGCCCCTGCATCCCTCCTTGTCCAGGTTCAGGCCCAGCGTGACCCGTTTCACCCTTGTAATAGCTACGTTTGTGTCCGGCCAATAAGTTGAGGCCCAAGAAGGGCACTTGGGATCTGGGGCTCAGGGGAGAGCTTAGCAGCAGGACAGGGCCTGTGTGTGGAAGGCACCTACTGGTGGCTGTTCGTTCTCATTTCACCTTCTCATCTCGCTCCCATCCTTCACATATTCACATATATCCTTGCTTTCCAGTGGGGCCCTCTCCGAGCTTTAACAACAGTCAGTCCCTTCCTTCATTGCTTTCGTTCCTTTGGACCCTTGGCTCTCTATTCCCTCACCCCTCCTTCCACTAGCCCCTCGTCCTTGCCCCCTCTGGATTGGAGCAGACAGCTCTCCTACCTTCCAGGAAAGCAGCAAGAGACCCAGCTGAGGGCGATGAAGCCCAGCCGGAGACAACAGCTGAGGATGGTGACAAGGCAAGTAACGGACGGGAAACAGGCTGGGCAGTCAGAGGGAAGAAGCCTATGGCCTGAGTGGGGGTGGGGGTCTGTTGTGTGATTTGGGAAGTGATGTGCTGTCCTCCTCGCAGCCAGAACCCCATGAAAAGCCAGAAAAGGAGGAGCCAGGAGTCTGGGAAGAGACTTTCAAGACTCACTCTGACAGCAAACCCTACGGTATGGTGAGGGCCGGGGAGCCCAGGGATTTTAAGTCTTGCCATACTCCAGTTCCTGAGCTCATCACAGCTTTCCTTGCAGGTCCTATGTCTGTGGGTTTGGACTTCTCCCTGCCGGGCATGGAGCATGTATATGGGATCCCCGAGCATGCAGACAACTTGAGGCTAAAGGTCACCGAGTGAGTCCTGTAGTGATTTTGGGATGGGTAGCACAGGTTCACAGTAGCAGGTTAGGTAGTGGGAGATGTGCTTGTACAGGGGTGCTTGGGACCAGCCTGGCTCACCTGCTTGGCTGTCCCAAGCCTCTGGGATCCAGAGCATCCTTGAGAAGGGCAGAAAGGGAGGGTTCTCCATCTCCCCTCTGTCCGGGTAAGGAGGGATGTGGAATTAAGAGCCCAGGTGATGGTGTCTGCCTGTCTTCCTGCAGGGGTGGGGATCCCTACCGCCTCTACAATCTGGATGTGTTCCAGTACGAGCTTTACAACTTCATGGCCCTGTACGGGTCTGTGCCCGTGCTCCTGGCGCACAGTGCTCAGCGGGACCTGGGCATCTTCTGGCTCAATGCCGCCGAGACCTGGGTGGACATTTCCTCCAACACTGCTGGGAAGGTGAGTGCTGCATGCTCAGGCCTCAACTGGGGGTGCTGAGGTGTTGACTTTGAAGGTGCTGCCGGGCAGCCTCCTTTTGGGGGCTGGAGTTTGGGCCATACCCAGTGGCGTTCAGGGATTACTCCTGGCTCTGCGCTCAGGAATCACTCCTGATGGGTTCACGGGACCATATGGGGTGCCGAAGAATCGAACCCATTGCATTTTCTCTTTGGCCCCTGTTGGTTTACTTAGAAGACAAGTGAGATAAGTTCCCTGCCTTGTGAGTAGCTGTTGCTGCTTCTCAGACATCCCAGGTCCTAGGGCTGCTCTTGTCCTTTCTCTTTTTTCCAAAGGGATCACATCCTCTGGTGCTCAGTAGCTCCACAGGGCTGTGCCGGGCAGGCCATACAGTATTTTTGAGGCTGGAGTTCAGTGCCTCAATCATGTGTACATGTGCTCTTGCACTGCAACTGTTTACCCGGTCCTTTTGGCCTTTTTTCTTCTCGTGGGGGCATTTGTGCCACACCTGGTGGTGTTCAGGGGTTGCTCCTGACAGAGCACCCCTAGTACCATGCAGTTCTGGCCTCTCACTGCAAAGGTGTCTTTGTTGCATGCTTGGCTGTGCTTAGCAATGTGGAGCTCCTCCTTGAGCTCTTAGTTTTCTTTTTTGATTTTTTTTTCATTTGGAGGGCCTCCCACCAAGCAGCGACTCAGACTCTTTTGGAGGGCCTCCCACCAAGCAGTGACCCAGAGTTTTGGGTGTCTCTCGCAGCAGTGATTTGTCAAAGCAGACAGTGAGGGCCAGGGATTACCTGGGCCATCCTGCTGAGCTTGAAGGCCTTCTGGGTGGTGCCCTTGCAGAGCTCTGGAACCATTTGACCTGGAGCCAGGGATCAAGCAAGGGTTGGCCAGTGCAATCTCTGATCCATATCAGCCCCTTTTGTGTTGATTGCTGGGGTCACATGCTAGACCATTTCTCAGAGGTGCTGGGCCATCCCTCATTGAGTCGAGAGGAGGAAGCTCAACATTGAATGGGTAACCTAGAAGACAAGGTGACCTTGGTAGTGGTCGGTCAGGAGAAAGTGAAGAGGTCAGGTGGGTGGGGACATTGCTGCTCTAAGCATCGTGACTCTGAGCCCCTCTACAGAGTGGCTGTGTCTTGGGGGTTGAGCTGATATCTGGCTCCCTCCACAGACCCTGTTTGGGAAGATGATGGACTACTTGCAGGGCTCCGGGGAGACCCCACAGACTGACGTCCGCTGGATGTCCGAGAGCGGCATCATCGATGTCTTCCTGATGCTTGGGCCCTCCGTCTCCGATGTCTTCCGGCAATATGCCAGCCTCACAGGTCCGGAATGCCCCCTCAGATGCTGCCATCCATGTGGGCCCTGTCACCTAGTGAGGGATGACCGGTTCTCAGAAGTCCGGTGACTTGACCCCTTTGTGAGCCCTCTAGTTGCCTTTGGCGTTCTCTCAGTCACCGTGGCTCCTTCTGTTTCTGGGTTTCACCCGTTGGCCTCTGGTTGGGTCTGAGCCCAGCTTGACACCATCCCTTGCTGAACCTGCAGGAACCCAGGCATTTCCCCCGCTCTTCTCCCTCGGCTACCACCAGAGCCGCTGGAACTACCGGGATGAGGCTGATGTTCTGGAGGTCAATCAGGGCTTCGACGACCACAACCTGCCCTGTGACGTCATCTGGCTGGACATTGAGCACGCTGATGGCAAGCGCTACTTCACCTGGGACCCCAGTCGTTTCCCGCACCCCCTTGACATGATCGCTCAGCTGGCTGCCAAGAGGCGCAAGGTAGAATGGTGGCTGTGACCCGCCTGCTTGGGCCTGAGCACCCCAGGCAGCTCTGAGCACTCGTGTTACTCTCCTCAGCTGGTGACCATTGTGGACCCCCACATCAAGGTGGATTCGGGCTACCGCATCCATGAAGAGCTGCAGAAACTGGGCTTGTACGTGAAGACCCGGGATGGTTCTGACTATGAGGGCTGGTGCTGGCCAGGTAGGTGGGCCTGGAGGTGAGCGAGAGATGGAGAGGGATGAAGCAGCAGCAGTCGCTCGGGGCTTGATATGTGCTCTCTACACTCTCCCGTAGGGGCAGCCAGTTATCCAGACTTCACCAATCCCCAGATGCGGGCCTGGTGGGCCAACATGTTCAGCTATGACAATTATGAGGTACGGGAGGCCCTGCCATACCCACTCGCCACTGTCGGTTGCCTGGCTGTAGCATTGGCCCAGGATCTGGGAGCTCTGGCATTCATGTTTCTCCCCTCGACCCCCCTTCTCTGCCATGCCTTGTCAGGGCTCCAATTCTAACCTGTACGTCTGGAATGACATGAACGAACCATCTGTGTTTAACGGCCCTGAGGTCACCATGCTCAAAGATGCCCGGCACTATGGTGGTTGGGAACATCGAGACCTGCATAACATCTACGGCCTCTACGTGGTCAGGGGCTGGGGGAAAGCCCGGGGTTGGGGGGGGATGCCGGATGTGTGGGCTTTACCCCTCACTCTTTCCTCTTGTCTTCTTTCAGCACATGGCAACTTCTGAGGGACTGGTGCAGCGCTCCCAGGGCAAAGAACGCCCATTTGTCCTGAGCAGGGCTTTCTTTGCTGGCTCCCAGCGCTTTGGTGAGATTTGGAGAGCGGAACAGTGGGGCTGGGGGTGCACAGGTGTCCTCAGAGCTGCACCAGGCTGCCCCTGCAGGGAGTGGGTGATCTGGGACTCTGGGCCCCTCTCTCTTTGTCTCTCTCTCCACCCTTTCCCTGTCTCCATCTACTCCTTTCCCTCTTCCTCTTCATGTTCCCAGGGCACCCAGCAGGTGTGGCTGGGCCGAGGGGCTAGTGGTCTACAGAGCCGAAGTGCTTCACTGTTAGCAAGTTTTTTCCCTTTTGTCCTCCTTAGGAGCTGTGTGGACGGGGGACAACACTGCCGAGTGGGAGCATCTGAAGATCTCTATCCCCATGTGTCTCAGCCTGGCATTGGTGGGACTGTCCTTCTGTGGGGGTAAGAGAAAGAAGTTGGGGTCTTGGTGTTACAGGAGAAGGTCAGGTAAAGGCAGAGTACCAAGGCCTGAAGCTCTAGAGCAGGGGTCCTCAAAACTTTTTAAACAGGGGCCCAGTTCACTGTCCCTCAGACCATTGGAGGGCCAGACTAGAGTAAAAACAAAAATTACGAACAAATTCCTATACACACTGCATACATCTTATTTTGATGTGAAGAAGCAAAATGGGAACAAATACTATATGTGACCCACGGGCCGTAGTTTGAGGACCACTGCTCTAGAGATCTGAGAGTCCAGATAGGTAGGGCCTTGGCAACCATTTTAGGCTTCACCCCTTTTTGACCTGCTTATCTAACTTGTTTCCTCTCCTGCCCTCCTCCAGCGGATGTTGGTGGCTTCTTCAAAAATCCAGAACCAGAGCTGCTGGTGCGCTGGTACCAGATGGGAGCCTACCAGCCATTCTTTAGGGCACACGCCCACCTGGACACAGGGCGGCGAGAGCCATGGCTCCTGGCATCCCAGTACAGGGACATAATCCGAGATGCCTTGAACCAGCGGTACTCCTTGTTGCCCTTCTGGTACACCCTCTTTTACCAGGCCAGTCGTGAAGGGATTCCTGTAATGAGGTGAGACAGTCTGTGGGGCTGTGCTGTGTGGTGGTGGCTGAGGGACCTGCAGGGACATTGGGAATGAAGCCCCATCCCCAAGCCTCTCCATTCACCTGGGTCCTGGAAAAGAGGAAAAGCTGATTCTTAGGCCAAGAGCAAGAAGAACCCTAACAGGAATGAATAGCAGCAGATGGCTCTGAGGGCTTTTCACTAATGCCAGGCATTAGTCATCACTGTGCTCAGGGCCTGAAATAAAGTCAGTGTCATCTTGCCTTGGGTAACAGAACTTTTTGGAGAGGAAGACAGACAATGTGAACAAATATACAGATAAGAAAATGACCAGTTGGGGCCTGAGCTATGGTACAGCAGGTAGGGTGTTTGCCTTGCATGCAGCTGACCTGGGTTCAGTTTTCGGTATCCTGTATGATCCCCTTGAGCACTACTGGGAGTAATTCCTCAAAAAAAGTTAAAAAAAAATTTCGGGGCCCGGGAGATAGCATGGAGGTAAGGCGTTTACCTTTCATGCAAAAGGTCATCGGTTCGAATCCCGGTGCCCCATATGGTCCCCCGTGCCTGCCAGGAGCAATTACTGAGCACGGAGCCAGGAGTAACCCCTGAGCACTGTTGGGTGTGACCCAAAAACCAAAAAAAAAAAAAAAAATTAAAAAGAAATTTTCAAATGGGGTGGGGGTAGGTAATTTCCTGAGCACAAAGGAAAAGGAATAGGATGCTGGTATTAGGTTAAGAGAAGGATGTGAAAGAAAAGAGGGCTCATGAGGAGTAAGAGAGAATTCTGAGATCTAGGGAAGGTTCCACTAAGGGGCGATAACAAGGGCAAAAATCCTCATGGAGGAACCGGAGCAGTGGCGCAAGCGATAAGGCATCTGCCTTGCCCATGCTAGCCTAGGACGGACTGTGGTTAGATCCCTTTGTGTACCATGTGGTCCTCCAAGACAGGAGCGATTTCTGAGCGCATAGCCAGGAGTAACCCCTGAATGTCAACAGGTGTGGCCCAAACTCCCACTCCCCAAATCCTCATGGAGAATGAGGTTTCTATAGTCAAGCAGAGACCTGATCCTGGATGCTAAAGGCTCACGACTGTCATTAGGAGGTTTAGAGGAAGAGGTGGAGAGGGTTAGGGACCTGCACCTGAACCCCTGAACCGAGGGGTGATGGCCGAGCTGAAAAGCTTCTCTTGGGTCTTAGCCCTGGGCAGATCAATCATGTTACCAGTGTCTCCAGCACATCTTTGATTCTGCCTGAAGACATAATACAGATAGTAAGGCATGTCCATTCCTGCAGCTGACCCATTAAATCCTCCGTGCCCCATATGATCTCTGGAGTACTGTAAGGGGACACAAAGCCAGGAGTCGCATCTTTTTTTAAATTTTTCTAATTTTTATTGTAACACTGATTTACCAAGTTTTCCATAATACAGTCGTTTCAGGCATTAAATATTCCAACACTAACCCCACCACCAGTGTGACCCTCCCTTCACCAGTGTCCCTAATCTCCACCCTACCACTTCCTTGCAGGCACAAATGTACTTCATATTGCTGTTACAACACAAAGACAGACAAAATTAGCAAAGCTTAGATCAACACAAGTAGATTTAAAATGATTGTTTCTCCATGGTGTTGCTGAAGTCGGTGTCTTTAAGGAATTACTGGGCTGTGACTGGTGCTAAATGAGCTTCTCTGGGTTACTGTTCTGGCTCACTGAACTTGGGAGATTACTGTGTAACCTTCCCATCAGATTTCCAGAGTAGTTCCTGAGGAGCAGTGGTTATGGCCCCTAGATACACCACAGATAGACCACACACACACGTCAAATAAGGAAGAAGGTAAAAAACATTCAAATATAGTAGTGGAACATGGACACACGCACAGATGCACGCAAAATAAAAACTTTGTAAGGAAGGAAGAAAACAATAATGCATCGAGTGTAGGGCGCAGAGACACACGTATGGCAGCCGCCATAAAAACCCAAATAAGGAAGACATCAAAGGGAGCCTTTGTAGTTTGGTGACACACACCCTTCCACCTGACCACGATAAAAGCTGCAAATAGGGGAGGAATGGAAAACTGCCCCTTGTGTGTCGGGTTGGGAGCCCAGCTCAGAGGTGGGGTCTGTTCCTTGCATGTATGAAATCCTACGTACCCTCCCCCCACATTCAACACTGAGTTTAATCTGGCTTCCTCCCTAGGCCCTTGTGGGTACATTACCCTCAGGATGTGAACACCTTCAGCATCGATGATCAGTTCCTGCTTGGTGAGAGTTGGGAGGCAGCAGGGTTTGGGGCAGTAGGGAAAGGAGTGGGGCGCAGTCAGCACTGGTGGGCAGGGTGGTCTGTTGAGGCCCAGGGTGAGGGTGCAGTGATGGAAGCTGTGGGCAGGGCAGGTGCCGGGAGATTGATCTGGCCCTGCTTGAGCCTGGATGTGCTATTCCAGGGGACGCCCTGCTGGTTCACCCTGTGGCAGATTCTGGCGCTCACGGTGTGCAGGTCTACCTGCCCGGCCAAGGAGAGGTACGTTAGTTGGGGGGTTGGACACAGAGAAGAGTGTAAAATGGATGGGGTGGGGGGTGCTCTGTGCACCTGTGACTGAGTTTCTGCTGCCCACAGGTGTGGTATGACGCCCAGACCTACCAGAAGTACCATGGGCCGCAGACGCTCTATCTGCCGGTCACGTTGAGCACTGTGAGTATATACATACTGTACATACAGTACACACCTGGCCTAGCCTCTGGGACTGACGTGGGTTCTGCCGAGCCAGGCCAGGTCATATCGCTCTGCCATCCCCCTAGATCCCGGTGTTTCATCGTGGAGGAACCATTGTGCCCCGGTGGATGCGCCCGCGCCGCTCCTCGGACTCTATGAAGGATGACCCCCTCACGCTCTTTGTGGCCCTCAGTCCCCAGGTGGGCACAGGGCCAGGGACCACTCTTCCTCCTGGATTGCTCCCCTGGAGTGATGGTCCTCTTCTGCTCCTGGGCTCACATTCTGTGGTCATCTTTCTTGTGCAGGGGACAGCCCAGGGAGAGCTCTTCCTCGACGACGGACACACCTTCAACTACCAGACTCACCACGCTTACCTGCTACGGCGCTTCTCTTTCTCCGGCAACACCCTCGTCTCCAGGTGACCTGTCACCTGTTCTCTGGCAGCCTCAGGAGTGCTTGCTGCTTGCTCTGTCCCCTTCCTCTCATCTCTTACCCACTGGCAAACAAACATCTTTTTTTTTCTCCCTCCAGCTCCGCCGACCCCAAGGGCCACTTTGAAACTCCAATCTGGATTGAGCGGGTGGTGATCTTAGGAGCGGGCAAGCCCGCTGCAGTGGTTCTGCAGACAGAAGGTGAGTGAACTGGCTCTTCGGCAGAGCAGGGCCAGGCTCTCAAGGAGCCCAACCTGACTGGAACACTTTGTTCTGTCATTCCCCCTCGCCCCCCACAGGCTCCCCTGAAAGCCGCCTGACCTTCCAGCATGACCCGGAGACCTCTGTGTTGGTCCTGCGCAAGCCTGGTGTGAATGTGGCCTCTGACTGGAGCATTCACTTGCGATAACATCGAGTACTGGGTGGGAGGTCAGGGCTGGTGCGAGATCTTCTTCCTCCTGCCCTGGAGTTTCACCCTCCCTCGAAGTCACCTTCTTTGATCCCAAGACCCAGATTCTGTCACTCTCTGGGCTGGATGAGAGGATTGTCTGCGGCCTCTGACTTCCTCTTGTCATCTTTGATTCTGCCACCTTGCGGACACCGTCTTTCTCTCCTTTCTTGACACTGTTGCCGAAACGGAGCATATTCACCTGTGAAGACTGGGGGACCACAAGGCCCCTTACCCTTTTTCCTCTGTCCAAGGGGCCCCTGAGTCTTCCCCAGACCCGGTCCATTCTTGCCTCTGTGTTGAAGCCATTTCTTGGAAGGAGATGAAGGCAGTGAGCTTGGTGGGTGTTCCTTCCTCCATCCTCTATCCATTGCCCTCCCACCCAGTTCCTTCCCCTCCTTTATTTCTCCCATCCCTTTAGAATGCTCCCTATACACTGGGACTGCTCCTATCCCATGCGAGATGCGTGAATCTACAGAGTGGGGTTGTTGAAGAAAGTCTTCACTTGATCCCTACCTACCTTTATTGTCGGGGAGGGAAGGACGGTATGGGGGAATCTTTTGGGCCATACCTGGCAATGCTCCGGGCTGTTCCTGACTCTGTGCTCAGGGGTTACTCCTGGCGGTACTTGGGGGACCATACGTGGAGCTGGGGAATCAGTTTGAGGTCAACCACATGCTAAGCCAGCCCCCAGCCCCCTCTTTCTGACCATCCCCCATTCATTCCTTCTAGGGCTGCTACAGTTCTGACAGGGACAGTACTAACTCCCCTGTCCCATAGGGGAGAGTTCCAATTCCTCTTGAGAGGGCCTAGACATTGAACTACTTTAGACTCCTGTCCCCTAGAGGGGCACCCAGATGGAGAAATCAGTTGTTTCATCCAATCATGGCCACCTGTATTTATTGCTGGGCAAAGAAGGCTAAGGGTGGGTGGGAACCGATCATGTTTCCCCAGGGTTGACCTGAAGTCCTGGGTGGGAGTGAGGGGGGGTTAATTTGGGAGGAGGGAGAATATTTGTGGGAAATTTTTTTTTACTTCCCCTAAGCCCCCAGCTGTGACAGGTTTTGATAAAAGCAGAAAAAATAAAGAGATAAACCATAACCTCTTGGATGTTTGGATTCAAGTTCTGAACTGAGCCTGACATTTTTTTTATCTGGTTCAGTAAAATGAATTAGTTCAAGGGTGGTGACGCTATACTGCTCTCCACAGAACAGTGGTTTTGGAAGTGTGAAACCCCAGATTTTTTTTGTGGACCCAACACCACAAGAAGCGCCCAGTCTCAATGCAGATGCAGCTTGCTAGACAACTTTTTTGTATAGGGCCCTACAAGCTCATTAGTAGGTCTATTTAACAGTGGTGGGGCTGGAGTGAGAGGACTACTGGTAGAGTGATTGCCTTGCACACTGCCAACCAGGATTCAATCTGAGACACTCTATACATATGGTCTTAGAGCCCCAGGAATAAACCCTGAATACTGCCAGGTGTGGCCCAAAAACCCAAAAAAAAAAAAGTTCTCAGAGTCTGAAATAGACATATGGCTATTTGTTGAACAGATTATTGATCTGTGACTTCCTTGCCTGGTACCTGCCTCCCCCAGGTAACAATTATTGTAAATGGCTTGATCCTGTCAGAAGGTAGAAGAAAAATCCCAGGACTGCCAGGGAATTAGTAGTTTAGGTTTAGATCTGCTGTGCTTCACCACCACCACCACCCCTCAGACTCCCCTTTCATCAACAGCAACCAGAAGCTGAGCTCAGAAAACTATTCCCAATGGACTGGGAATATAACGAGCAATAATCCTCTTAGCGCCCTTGCCCCCACTATCATATATGAACCAGTCAGTACATCCTGGAGTGAGAAATTACACGATTTCAATTTGATAATCTTTCTCAACTAGTTTCCTAGCTATAAGGTGGAAATAATAAAAATCATAAAAGGATCATATTATGGGCCAAAAAGGTAGCTTGGAGGTAGAGCGTTTGCTTTGCATGCGGGACGGTGGCTCGAATCCCGGCATCCCATATGGTCTGCCAGGAGTGATTTCTGAGCATAGAGCCAGGTGGAACCCCTGAGTGCAGCCGGATATGATCCAGAAAACAACAAAAAACGGATTATATATATGAAGACTAAACAGACTTAAAGCCTGATACATAGCAGACCCAAGGTTTTATTCCTATAAAAGTATGTGTCTGGATAGAATTAATATTAAAGAAAAATCAATAGGCAGGTCTAAAGCAATAGCATACCGATAAGGCGTTTGCTATGCATGTGTCCTAGTGAACACATGTGTCTTTGCATGTGTCTGGGGGGGGGGTCAATTCCCTATATCCCAAGCAGACCAGGAGTCATTCCTGAACTCAGAGCCAGGACTAATAAATAACCCCTGAGCATCACAAGCTATGGCTCCCAAAAACAGGAAAAAAAGGGACCCGGGAGATAGCATGGAGGTAAGGCGTTTGTCTTTCATGCAAAAGGTCATCTGTTCGAATCCCGGTGCCCCATATGGTCCCCCGTGCCTGCCAGGAGCAATTTCTGAGCATGGAGCCAGGAGTAACCCCTGAGCACTGCCGGGTGTGACCCAAAAACCATAAAAAAAAAAAAAAACAGTTAAAAAAAACCCCAAAACACAAGAGGCTTGCAGGCAGGTCTCAGGCGCTTAAAATCTACCAAGGCCACAGCCCTACGTCCATGCGCTCCCTCCGGGACTCCAGCCTGGGAGCCGTGCGCCGGATGTGACGTCAACACGCACGCGCCGTCCGGGCCGGAAGCGCATCCGGAGCCGGAAGTGGCCTTTAGGCGGCCGCGGCCTCCCGCGTTAGTTCGCGCGCGCGGCTCCCGGGGCGGGCAGGGGCGGGGCGGGAGCCGGGGCGGGGCCGTCGCGGGCCGGGGCGGAGCGGGGCCGGGCCGGGCCGAGACCCCCGAGTCCCCGGAGGACCCCGCACGCATGCCTGCCCGGGCGGGGGCCGCGTGGCGCGGCCATGAAGCTCAAGCTGAAGAACGTGTTTCTCGTCTACTTCCTGGTGTCCATCGCCGGCCTCCTCTACGCGCTGGTGCAGCTCGGTGAGCGCCCGGGCCGGGCAGGGTGCCTGCATGCAGCCCGCCGGGGTCGTGCCCCGGTTCTGGGCTCAGCCCAGATGTCATCGCCTCTGAGCCGCCTTCCAGGACCTCCCCATTAGCTGATCACTGCTTCTTTTTCTCTAGGATTGCATTTTATTTTATTTTATTGTATTTTACCTCTGGCCTATTTGTTTTCTTTCCTGCATGATCCCTGAGCATGCATCATTTGTAATGATGTGCTTTAAAGACTATACTTTCACAGGGATCATTTCTATAGTATGTAATAATGTCCTTTATTCTTCCCTTACTTCTTGGCCTGGGTCCCCCCTGGGAATGGAGCTGGACCCCTGCAGGCAGGAATCACATAGGTGTGATTTTATATATATATATATATATATATATATATATATATATATATATGTGTGTGTGTGTGTGTGTGTGTGT
>PVKC010023068.1:0-17423 GCA_004027635.1 Crocidura indochinensis
CCCGCTTGCCTTCCAGCACTTGGGACCACTGCAAACTGGTCCCCTGCCTGCACTCACTCACCCCGCCTGCGCGCCTTCCAGCAGTTGGGAGCAGCTGCACACAGGTCCCGCACCTCCACTCACACCTATAATCATCTTTTATATTTTTGAACTAAACATGTAACATAAAATCTTACAATTTAAGTACATAATTCAATATTGTTAACTGCAGGCATAATGTTGTTATCAGTTTTCTACAACATAGTCATTGTGTTTAACTTAAATCTTGTACCCTTTGAACAGCAACTTTTTATTTTATTCTCCTTTGGTGCATGCCACATTCTTATACTCTCATGAAAATAATTAATGTAGAATTTGTTATTATTTTACTGATTTTTTTTATTTTTGTGCTGAAATTTCTTAATACTGAGGGTTGTGGGGGACTTCACATATGCTTGGGAGCTCACGGCCCACTATCCATTGGTCATGTTTGCCAGGAACCTGACACCCACTGTTGATTATGAGAAGATAGAAGTATACTTTGTTCTTCCAAATAAAAAATCTTGAATATAGAATACAAACCCTGAAAAAAAACTTTCAATTTTGTTTCTCTTAAGTGTGTTTAAATCTAGGCTGTCTGGAGTGTCAGCCACCCCATTAGAGCTAAAATAAATGTCTTCTCCATCTTTAAAAATCAATGAATTTTTGCTAAATTCTATAGTGTTGATTGCTATTATTGATGATGTTTGTCTGATTATTTTCACTGACTAATCATTCAAATATATGAGGCTAAAATGCCCTAAAATAGTTGAATAGATCTGATACAACACTACAGTTCTTCACTTTGTCAGGATCCATTCCTAACTTTGAGATCTATTGCTAAATTTGGGATCAATTCCTGATTTTAGGATTCATTCCTGACTTTGTTCAGTAGTCTTGCTATCTTTACAATATTTGCTTTGAATTAAGGCAAGTAAGGCCAAGCATCATTGTGAAACAGATTCCTTAGCATGATGAAAGACTCTATAAAACAATGAAGGCCATTTTGAAATTATATGCAATAATTTTCTTATGAAATTGTCAAAAGTTTATATACAAAGTTTTCACTAGTGCTAAGCAAAATAGGGCACTTGTTTTAGGGACGAGCAAAGACACTCAACAGATATCATATAATCACTTACTTAATACTTGATAGAAATACTGCCTGTGTTTTTTCCAGCTTGATAGTCAAATCCTGTTGCTTTTGCTACTTCTATTTTTTTATTTACCTCTCTGCTCTTATGGGTCAAATTATTACTGCCATCATCCTATCATAATTTTTTTATTTTATTTATGTATTTATTTATTTTTTTGGTTTTTGGGTCACACCCAGCAGCGCTCAGGAGTTACTCCTGGCTATCTGCTCAGAAATAGTTCCTGGCAGGCACGGGGGACCATAGGGGACACAGGGATTCGAATCAACCACCTTAGGTCCTGGATCGGCTGCTTGAAAGGCAAACACCGCTGTGCTATCTCTCCGGGCCCTGTTTTTATTTTTATTTTGGTTTTTTTGTCACACCCAGCAGTAGCACCCCAATAATACTCCTGGCTCTGTGCTCGAAATCGTTCTTGGCTGACTCAGGGGACCATATGGGATGCCAGGATTCAAACCACTGTCTGTCCTGGATTTGCTGTGCTCAGGCAAATGCCCTACCACTGTGCTATTTCTCCGGCCCCTCATCATGATTAAGACATCTTTGAGTAGGTCCTATAGAAATAGAACAGTTGGTAAATTGCTTGCTTTGCATGCAGTCTTCTGGATTCAATTCCCAGGAATTGACAAGTGGTCCTGACAGGAGTAGTCCATGAGAATAGGGCTAAGAGTAAGCCCTGAGTACCACCATGGGTGGTTCTATAACAACAACAACAAAAGTAAATAAAAGAACTTTTTGGATAAAAGGCAATTGGCTCTTTGTCTATATTGAGGAACAATAAAATTTACAAATACAGGGACACTGAATTTATTCATTAATTTTTATTTCCTATCAGAGCACATTATGTACTGTAGATTGTACAAAAATATTTTTAGTTTATGAATAAGAAGTTTAAAGGCTCAGGAAAAGAAAATAGAAAATGCAAACCTTACTACCCTATTTCTTTAGATTCCCTTGATGTCCCCCATATTGTTCAAGTAGAATAATTCTCTTTTTTGTTACCTATAAGACTCTCTATAATAGGATTCCTGACTTTGAAACTTTATCTCTTACTTTTCCTGCACAGCTAACAGCTTCCAGAATTTATCATGGTGTTCTGAAAGATTGGTTCTTGCAATATTCCTGTAATACCATGATCCCTTTTTAACTGCCCTTACTCCTTCTTGTCTATAAGATATGTCTCAATTATTCCTCTCCATAGACAGCTTTCTTGACATTTCAGCACTGACCAGACATCAGACTCATTGCTTCCTAGTGCAGTAGGCATAAATCTATCATAACCATTATTAATTTACAGAGTTGGTGCTATATACTTCATATCCTCATGGCTAGAAAATGTCTGGATTACACTAGGTGCTTAGTAATTACTAAATGAATGAATAAATGGAGGAAAACAGGTGTGGATCTTGGTTGGCTTTAATTCATTGCTGGAGGTTTGATGAAGTAGCCCACATATGCCTGAGGGACATATATTTATTCTATTATTAAAGACTCATTAGTGCCTCCACTAAATGTACCACATTGCCTGCCTTAGTTTTCAAAATAATTCACAGTCATGATGTCCAGATGACTACTCTCCTAGACTTTCTTTGCAGTGAAGCCTGACTTTATATTTCTCTGTGATTGCTATTGTAGATTAGAAAAGTGACATGTTTTATTTTTGAATAATCTCAAAAGATTAGAATAGTCTAAATAGAACTATCTTTATATTAGTTCTCTGGTATTGACTATATTATTTTAGCATCTGGAGCAGAGAACCCTTCTTGGCTTCTTCCAGGGTAGTAATAATATTATGTTTGTATGCATGCCTTTAGGAAAGAAAAGAAATTCAGCATTGATTTGGCAAGATTAATGTTTAAGTGAATCTTTCTATATGTACTTTTTGTAAAAAGAGAAAAATGAGAGTTATACAAAGCACCATGTAGATCTTGTGTATGTCCATGTTCTAACATTAAAATAACAATTTTTACTTACTTTTCTCTGATTTATTGATATTTTTAAAATAGAATATAATTATTCCAAACAATTTTAAGTTACATATGTTTTCATATTTTTAAACAGCCCTATTCTGTAAATTCATAATGTAGAGAAAGTGAGAAGAATGCATGTAAATTAGTAACTAAAAATATAGTGGGCCATTACAAATAATACACAATATATCAATCTGTTCTTTCTTGTTTTTTTATTTTTTATCTTTATTTAAACACCATGATTACAAATATGATTGTAGTTGTATGATTTCAGTCATGTAAAGAACACCCCCCATGCCACCAGTGCAACATTCCAACCACCAATGTCCCAAAACTCCCTCATCCCCACAACACCCACACCTGTATTCGAAACAGGCTTTTTACTTCCCTCATTCATTCATATTGTTAGGATAGTTCTCAGTGTTTTTATTCCTCTAACTTTTGTAAATTCTGATCTGGAGTTCCTGCCTCTAGCATGGGTCCCTGGCTGTTATTTCTCTTTCTTGTTTCTTAAGAGTGAATGGAGTCATCTATATTTGATCATTTCAGGAGTATGTATTTACTTTTGGAACAAATTAATTTTTGTTATAGTATTGCCCAGGATCAAGTATGTGCTTTCATTATATATAGATCAATTCATCTTACTACACTAAGTAATAGTTGTCTTAGAGTAGGGGACAGACAATGTGACCTAGTGGCTGAGTTTCTTGCAGGCTTGAGGCCACAAATTCTATTCCCTGCACCACCCTGCTTTGGGAAGTGAAATTTTGGTGGTGTGCATTACAATTTCTGCTGCACAAATATGTGCACTCCAGCATACTGAAGCTGAGTATGCACAATTCTCACAGCAAGAGTGCATACCCTGCAAAGGCACCAGGATTGAGTATTTGAGCATGTATGTGTCCCCCCCCCCAACTCCCCAGCCAACCTGACTTCCAAACAAAAAGAAGAAAAAGAAGGAAAACTACCATGCTTAGTAGCAGTAGACTTAGTAGGATTAGTAACACTGCTACTAGTTCTTAGTAGAATTACTACTTTAAATTAGAATTTTGCCAGATAAAAAGCAACATCATCTTTATCAGTAAAGAACATTAAGGCCCTAAGAAGGAATGTGAGTAAAACAACATCATAGTTCTGAGTATGCTCATATACAGAGTAGCACTGCCTAGGACTCTAGTCTTATTCCTTTGCATCAACTAGAAGTATGCAAAAATACTTCTTTCAAAAGTAGATACACATATACATGTTCAATGAAGTACCATTTGCATAGCCCAGGCCTGAAAATAACCATAATGCCCCACAACAGATAAGATGATAAAGAAATTGGTGAATATATATACAATTAAATATTACTCAGAAGCTGTAAAACTGTCTTTCAAAGTGATGTTACTTTGCACTTTTATGAACAATAAATCATAACTTACACTGAAAAAAATTACTCAGCTGTAATTAAAGATGACCTCCTTCAAGAATAGATAGTATCCTAACTTTCGTAACAACTTGAATGGAATTAGCAGGAGTTCTATTTTGTGAATTAGTCAAAGAACAAATGCCAGGGTGATCTCACACAAGTGGAAACACAGAGATTCAATGCAAAACTGTGGACAAGGACCAATGTAAACAAGCAATTGATCACAAAACAAAATGGTAAATTTTGTGAAATGGGGACAAAATATATGTATACTACTAAAATATTTTACGTATATAACAAAAACAAAAATATTAAAAATTGAGTCTACTGCCAATTTCTATTTCATCTCTATAGTTATTATTCTACCAGGTTCTATTTTTTTTTGGGTGGAGGAGGATATACTTTTGAGTGACTACTTATAGTAAGTTATTTAAAGGTAACTTGAATGTTATACCCACATACCACGGTACATGCTGTCAAAATATCTATGAATCTTTCTAGAATATTTGGGATTACATATGATAATAACCTAGTTCAATATGGCTTACACAAAATTAACTTTTTTAACAAAATTTTTAACAAAATTAACATTAAAGTGTTTTTGTACTAAACATGCCTAGTCAAGACTGCCTCAAATCAAGATTTTGGTCATTCTCATACAATCAAGATATTTTTCTGCCTTGTCCTCTGTGATGCTCTATATCAAGAATTCTTAAAGCTTCTCCACTTGGTGTTTTTTTTTATGCAAGCAATATCAGACATGTAATTGCTTCCATAAGTACCATGGATACATAAGTCGTTGAGTCTGAATATATTTTTGGTACTGTTTCCAAATGTCTTCTGACTATAACTTTCAATTGTGTGACACTCTGTGGGGTTTTGAGCCACAGTTTCAGAAGCTATGTCTGTATTTGGAGCTTCACTCACTGGAAAACTAAAGTGGTATCCTTGGAAGAGGATGACATTGCTCAGTGGAGGATCTTCGAAGAGAAAGAGACAAATAGCAATATTTACATTTGAGGGAAAGAGACTCAACACCTGATCTCAGAAATACACAGACTAGGATATGTTGAGTGTTTACAAAATGCATCTGATTTCTGATAACTCCTACTTTTTTTTGGGGGGGGTTATTTTATACTTTTTAATCAAGTTGTGTATAAAATAACTTCATTCCTGCATATTCTCAAATGTTTCTTCCCTATACTTGCCCCTTTTCTTTCATACTTGGCATTTTGCATTTTAGAATCTTTTTGTGATCTTTGTCCAGTTTTAGTCTAGTGATAACTACCTTAGTGGGGTGAATGTCAATATAAATAGTTCTGCCATTTGTTTTCTCTGGCTGAACTTGTTCATTGTAGATGACATATTTCTTCCTATAAACCTGGACTACTTTGTCAATTTGTTGACCTTTGTAGTGACCTCTCACAACCCAAACCAAACCTCATTATCCCTTCACATAGGCATGGATCACACATTGTACTTCAGTCTCATTAGTGTGGATAGAGGAGAGGACATAATCTTCCTGTGAATGTGAACGGTGCATTGAAATGTCTTTTGTGGTTCTTGCTCTGCTCTGAAGTCATAAAAGTATTGAATTTCATTTCGGCTGGTATAAGTTCAATTATGACCACAGGAGGGAAAAAAAGAGCTGGTAGTTCTTTTAAATGAACAGGCTCAATATCCAGGAATAATAATAGGGACAGATGCCTGACTCAGATGCTAACTCCAGGTGAATGTTGTAGATGGTTCAGGTGAGTCAAATTGACCCTATAAGATTATTTTGTTCAAGGCACCAAGATTAGAAAAGAGTGACACAGATATCATATCTGTCAGATTCAGTTGACACAAAAGTGAAATAAATTGAATAGAGAATAAAGCCACATACAGCTCCAAAGAATGGAGTGTCAAGATCCTAAAGAGAAAGAGAGAGAGAAAGAGAAAGGAAAAGTTTTGGAGAAAACAGAGGCAATAGGAATGTTTTTCCTTTGTTTTAAATCTGTTACGTGTCTGTGTGCAACTGCTCTTACCATTTTCATCAGTACAACATTCTTCCAGAATCACTAAGAAAATAAAACACATTTTTTAATCCTTGATGTCATGCACTAAAAATGCAGTCTATTGTTAGCAACCTGTTTTTGCTTTGCACTGTGCCAACGTGCATCTCTGGTAAATGATCCCTCTACACCATGGGTTAAGGAAAGATCTCCAAGTTAAATAATCAAATGTATAGAGAATCTCTTTAATATGATATTCATGAAACAAAATATTGCCTGCATTGAATACCAGTCATCTAACTTGTTCTGGATGGTATGTGAAACCATCTGATAATTCCTTTCTACTCTGGTTTAAATATGTATGGAGAATAGTCTAGGAATTAACATGGCCTCTGGCTTCCAGAAAAAAACTTACAAGTCAATAAATAGACATAATTGATTTTCCCTGAGGAATATTAGTACAAAAATTTGTAATTTCACAAAATATCTTTCAGTGTTTACCATCAATGCCTTGTTTCACTTTTCTGCTTTTCCAGTAAAACTTTCCTCCAAGAAAATAAAGGATTTGAAACAGAATGGGAGATAAAAGAACAATAGTCAAATGCCATGTTTCCTAAAAACATATCAGGAATTTAGCAGCTGCAAAATTAAACTATACATGACTATTATAGCAAGGTCTGTTAGTTTTGCAAACAGTCTTATTTATATTACTGTTATTAAACTGTGGCTCTCATTGAGTAGTATGTTTGCATTTTTAAAATGTATGTTTTGGTTTTAGCATTTTTTCTGATTTTGCTCAATAGTTACCATGGCTCTGCACTCAGGAATTACTCCTGACTGAGACCTGGGGACATATATGATGCTGGGGATAGGACCCGGGTCCAGCCACATGCAATGTATATTCCTAATTCACTGAGCTATTATTCTGGCCATATATATATGTTACTTGTAAGCTTTCTATGCTTTATCTTTTTAAAAAATCAATGAATCATTTATAGTCCTTATTTATTGTTTATAAAATAATTGAATCCAGGAAATAGCTGCTAAATAGAATGGCCTCATTTATTGTATATCATGTCAACCCTTCTAATTCTGTTGTCTGGGCACAATGAAGTAGTTCATCTGGTGCTCCCCACCTTCCATTTCCTGTATAAACATATTTCATTATTTTGAATCATGAGAAAATCCCCATGATTTTGAATCATGGGAAAATCCAATTAAAGACTTAATTTCTCTTTTTTATTGACAGCCTCTTTTTTTGCTTATTTCTCAGAGAAATAATCAGTCATCACCTCTTTATTTTTATTATTTTGCCACTCTCAGGTTGCTAGCAATTGCAATAGTATAATATATCATATTATACATATTTGAATTCTTTCTATTTGAACTCTTTCTTTCCCTTCAAAAATGTATTTAAGGTTGTTTCTCGTGGCTTGATAAAATGGGTAGCAAAGGAAGTAACCTCAAGAAAAGAGTGTTTCTACTTCTCTTGAATTCACCTGAGCCACCAGGTATGTTTAGTCTAGTGTGGTTTGGGCTTGGCTTACTCTGCCGCTGGGACCTCTACAGTAGAGCGACTTGTGCCCCACCAGTTCCACCAGCCATCAAACTCACTTGTTCTGCAGAAGTGTGATTGATTGATCTCCAACATCTGAATCCAGGGGGAACCCTGGATTCAAGCTGAAGCAAGGACTGGTTTTTTGCAGAGAAGTTGTCCTAACCTTGTTGAAAAATGATATTTAATCTTGTTTTTAAGCTCTCTTCTCCAAGGAGGCATAGTGGTAAAGTGTAAATGGTTGGGATTTTTTTGTTTGTTTGTTTGTTTTTGGGTCACACCGGTGATGCTCAGGAGTTTCTCCTGTCTCTGTGCTCAGAAATTCCTCCTGGCAGGCTCGGGAAATCATATGGGATGCAGAATTCTAACCACAGCCCGTCCTGGATCACCTCTGTGCAAGGCAGACACCCTTACTGCTAGCTCTCTGTCCCCTTCACTTTTTTTTTAAAAGTCTATATTCAGAGAGATGGTAGGGAATAAAGAGAGGAATATGTGATTGAGAACCAACATGGGCTTCGCTTAGAGAGACAATGACAGAGGAGAGGAAGACAGAAATATGTCTTCTAAAAATAAGTTGGTCTCAAAGGTCAAAACATTCAATGGTTTGGGGTAGTTGTTATGAACAATTTCTCCACATGTTCTTAACCTGGAAATTCATTCACAGACAAAAATTGTCACAGTTGATGGCTCTTACAGGTTCTTATCCTAGTCCATAGATTTGTATGTAGATTCTCCTTTTCCAAGGAGGACAATCATTCTTTTTTATTTTATTTTATTGAAACAATTATGACCATCAAGGTCCTTCATAGATGAATTTTAGATATACAATACGTCAGGGTCCTTTCCATCACCAGTGTCAACCTCTCTCCACCAACAGACCCAGAGTGCTTCCTATACCACCACCCTTTGCTCCCTGGCATGCCAGTATAACAAGCCCCTTTAAATTTAGATTGTTTAAGTTTAGGTCCCTTGGTTCTATTATATTTGACTTTGGCCTGGATATTTAGTTCTGTCCTTATTTTTCCCCACCAATGCATCCAAGACCACTTGAACCCTGGCCCCCAGCCAGCCTTTCTTTGATCCATTTTTCTTAGTTTTATATAAAGGTGTAGAATATGTAATAAATTAAAGTAATCTGTGTCCTAAGATTTTATGAAAAAGGTGGGAGCCCTAATTTAAAAGAGATTAAAAATCCAATTAAAAATAGTGTAGGGGGTTTTATTTGTTCATTTGTTTGCATAAAATAGCAAAGTATGGTGGGAAGTAGAAAGGAAAACCCTTTGACTTAGAAACAGGGAGACCTTACCTATGAAGCATCCTGGCCTAAGACCAACTATACGCTCCAGTCGTACTAAGTTGTTTTACCAAAATCTTTCTCTGTGGTCCCAATAAAAGTTCTTCACAAACATGGTTATTGAGGTCAGATATCTGTAGTTAGAGATCCTGGTTTTTTTGTACAGATCCAATGTTGAAGTCAGGGTGACAAGGAGTGTCTTCTGGTTTCAACTCACAGTTATGTGAACTTTACGCTGAAAGCAAGTTGTAAGTGTGTCATATGAATCTATTCTGGAGCAAGTCAATGTCAGGGAAGCATTAGGGCCATTCCTGGTAAAAGTCCAATTCCTGGTGCAGGTATAGAAAGTCATGCTGGTTCCATAGTTGGCATACATGGTTCATGGGTAAATGGCCAATGTCCGATTTTATACAGCCTAAGCCTAGTCACTAAGACCAATGTTCATAGTGTAAGGCCCCACTATAATATAAAATTTATGTTTTCCTATCCGTGTTCAATAAGAACTTGTTTGCACACATAAGATTTCCCCATTTTAGTGTGCCTACTCAAAAATGAACAATTCCACATGGTAATACTGATGCATATGGGGTAAAAGTAATAAGCCAAACAAATCCCAATATTCTGGTTCTAATATGAACTTGGAGCACAAGAGGATTTTATCTACTAGAATTTTCTACTAAATAGATCCATAAAAAGAAATGAGGAAAACTGCCACTACATAAGAAATACAATAAGAATTATACCTATTAAGGAAATATATCTAAATAAATATTCTAAGGAAATATGAATATTCCTTGAAGTCCTTTGAAATAGTCTTGGGGAGGAATGGGAATTCCAGAGCACACCTTCAGCCTGCTACACTGTGTTGTGGAGTCTAAAAAAATGGCTCCCAGCAGTCTCATATCAGGAAATGTCCTTGAGCTTCTCAGAAACTGACTTTTAATCTGGTAGCATGCAACCATCCATGGTGAAGGGAAGTGAAGGAAAAGGGGCAACAGAGAGCAAATCAGCAGGAGCTGTGGTCCAATTTCTCAGGTTGAGGCAAAGCAGGCTGAGATCTGTCTTTTTGCTTTGGTAGCTGGTGAGGGGAATATTCAGCATCCTGAAGGAGTTAAAAACTGAGAGTAAAAAGGGTAATTGGAAGGAAATAACAGATCTGGATTAAAAGAGTGAAGGGTTACAAAAAGACTTGTAAATTGCTAAGTGGTGGTGGGGGAAGAGTATATGTAACGGGGTTATATATAACAGGACAAAATACAGCATAGACAGACATTATGTATATTACAGATGAACATTAGACATTTTGGTGGCCAAAATATACACTCTTGCTCACCCATTGATAGACACTGAAGACTGATCTATGGGTTACAGTTGAAAAACTGACTCAGTGTTCAGAACGCTTAAAAAATGTAAAGCAGGCAAGTCAGATGGAAAGGTTTTCCAATTCCTAGGCAAATTATCATTGGTGAGGTAAACTTGAAGTGAGAAGGTCTAGAGTCCTGTAAGAGGAGTCTAAACAATAAAGAATCAAATAGAGAATCTTGAACATCCAGGTTTTTTCCTAAAAGGAAACTAAAATCATAACCATTATGGTATAATTGTAAACTATCTGATTGAACAGATTAACATATACAATCAATGAGCTCTGTGGCAGGAGTTTATGGCAGGCAGTTGCACATTCCACTGTTATCTGTAAATATAAACAGATTATATTAGCAGGCATAATCAAGTATAAAATTAATAAATTAGAATTTTTGTCATGACATTATCTTAATGAGCACTGTCTCCTGAATCTAATATAGTCTAATGTCTTCTAGTTGAATATGGCATTGCACTTTGAAACTAGGGTGACCAACCTATATCTCCATGTACCATTGTGGACAGAAAGATAAATGAATTATTAAAGATATAATAAAATTAAGACATTAATACTTCTTATAGCATGCACTATAGTCTGAGTCCAAGGCTTCCACCCATTTCTGTGGATAAAAGCATTAGAAAATTATTATAGACATCTATAAAGAGTAGATGATTGTACACCTGCACAATCTAAACAGCTGTATTTATTGCTGAAAGTCTCCTTATATTATAGAAAAGAATATAAGTTTTTTTTGTTTCTCCTCTTCCACTTAGTTGCTTCCTTTTTCTCACCGTATTCTGGGGCTAATGATGTTCAGAGCATTGTGTTGCTTCATGCAATTATTTTAAATACCACATCTAAGTGTATCATTCTGTATTTATCCTGCTTTTTCTGGGTTACTTCATTTAGCATACTATATTCAAGTTCCATCCATGTTGTTGCAAATTGCACAATGACATTATTCAGCCATGTTGTATTATGTTGTACCATATCTTAATGATACATCTGTTGTTGGCCATCTAGGTTGATTCCAAGTCTTTGCTATTGTGCTGAATGAATCAATGAATAGTGGTGTGCATACATTTTTTTTGGATGAATGTTTTTCTGTTCTGGGGATAGATACCCAAAAGGGGTATTGTTGGGTCATATGGCAACTCGATTTTTAGTTTAGAGGGGACCCTCAATACTATTTTTCATAGGGATTGGATCAGGCAGTATTCCCACCAGCAATGGAGGAGAGTTCCTTTCTCACCACATCCTCACAAGCCAAGACTGTTCCCAGTATTTTTAACATGCACAATCCTCACTGTACAAGATGATATCTCATTGTTTTCTTGATTTAGATTTCCCTAAGGATAAATGATGATGTGTCTGTTAGTGCTCCTCAGAGAAGTGTCTCCTCATTTCCTTTTTCCATTTTTTGATTGGGTTTTGAGTTTTGTGGAATTAGCTTTGTGAGTACTTTGTATATCCTAGAAATCAACACTATCTGATGTGTTAAGTGCAAAAACTCTCTTCCAGTCAGCTAGTTGTCTTCAAATTTTAGTTCATGTTTCTTTTGCTGTACAGAAATACTTTAGTTTGATTAGTCACATGTATATATCTTCTGTGCTATAACTCTTCCCATTGATTCTATCATTGAGAATTTTAGTGGCCTTGGAGTCTTGGACTGTTCTGCCTATTTTTTTCAATGAACTTTATGAATTTTGGGTTTAATCTCAAAGTCTATAATCCACTTTGAAATGACTTTTGTGTGTGGTGTGATATATAGATCAATATTTAATTTCTTATGCAAGTATTCCAGCACCATTTGCTGAAGAGACTACCTTTGATCCATTTTATATTCTTGGCTTCTTTGTCAAAGATTAGTTGGCCATATGCTTTGGAGCTTATCATTTGATATTCTTTTCTGATCCTTTGGTCTGAAAAATCTGTCTTTGTTTTAATACATGCTATTTCGATTACTATGCCTTTGTAATAGAGCTTCAAATTAGGTAAAGAGACACCTTCCAGTTTCTTGTTCTACAGCATTGATTTGACTATTCTCGGTCTTTTATGGTCCCACATAAACTTTATAATTGGTTGCTCTAAGTCCTTGAACAATGATGTCTACATTTGTATAGGGATTGCCTTGAATCTATAAAGTAGTTTAGGTAAAATGGTCACTTTGATGATATTGATGCTTCCAATCCATGAGTATGAAATGTTCTTCCATTTCTTTAGTTCTTCAATTTCTTTCTGAAGTGATTGGAAGTTTTCTTGATAAAGGTCTCTCACCTCTCTTGTTATGTTGATTCCTGTGTACTTGATAGTTTTGTACCCTATTTTAAATGATAGGGACTCTTTGATCACTTTCTCCTCTGAGTCATTATTTGTATAATAAAATACAACTGTCTTTTGTATATAACTTGTAACTGGCCATTTTACTGTATTGGTTTATTGTTTCTAGAAACTTTTCTGTGGACTCTTTAGGGTCTTTGATGAATATGACCATGTAATCTGCAAATAAAGATACCTTGTTTCCCTGAAAATAAGACAGTATCCTATTAGTTCTTCTCCCAAATATGCACTAGGTCTTATTTTTAAGAGAAGAATACAATACACATTCATTGTTAGATGAAAATAAAGTATATTTATTACTGTAGTACGGTAGTTGTTAACACAACCCAAACAAGTTGTGAATCCTATAGTATCAAGAATTTACTCATCACCTTCACAACATCCCATTTGCTTTGATATGCCTGTTCTACACACATCTGTGAAAGTCTCCTCCTCTCTCACACCCCATGCTCACCACTCACTCTTACTTCTGCTCCACCTCAGGACTCCTCGTAACATTACTGGTTGCTAGATGCCAGTCAGGGCAACCCTAGCAAACAGTTTATAGTAAATAAATTTTATTCCAAGATTCAGTCTAAAGGTGCCTTATATTTGGAGTCTTTATATTTCACCCAGAAGGAAAACGTGTAAGTAAGTCTTATTATCTGAGGATGTTTTATTTTGGGGGAAACACAGTTATTTGACTTTCTATTTTCCAATTTGAATTCCTTTGATTTCCTACTCTTGTCTGATTGTTATTGCTACGACTTTTACTACTTTGCTAATAAGAGTGTAGATAGTGGACATCCTTGCCCCCATGCCAGACCTTAGTGAAAATGTTTTCAATTTTTCACCATTAAGAATAATGTTGGATGTGAGATTTTTATTGATAGCTGTTACTATTGTGAGGAAGGTTTCATTCACACCTATTTTTACTGAGGTTTTTAATAATGAAAGGATATTGGATTTTGTCCAAAGGTTTTTTTCTACATCAATTGATTTTTCCTTTTATTGATGTGTTGTATGATGTTGACTGATTTGTGTATGTTGAACCATCCTTGCATACCTGGGAATGAAACTCACTTGATCATAAAATCATGTGCCATTGGATTCAATTTACTAAGATTTTGTTAAGGATTTTTGCATCCATGTTCATTAGTGAGATTTTTGGTTGTTTTCTTTCTTGGTGGTATCTTTGTCAGTTTTGGGATGAGCATGATATTAGCTATATAGAAGGTATTCGGGAGTGTTCCTGTCTTTTCAATGTTTTAGAAGATTCTAATGATCAGTGGTAATAACTCTTCTCTGAATGTCTGATAAAATCCAGCTATAAACCCATTTGGTCCTAATTACTGTATTAATTTCCTTACTTTTCCTGAACTTTTGTTCTAATTACTCTTCCAATTTCCTTACTTCTGATTGGCCTGTTTAAGCTTTCCACTTTCTCCTCATTAAGTATTGGGAGATAATATTTTCCCAGAAATCTGTCCATTTCTTCTAGCTTCTTTAGCTTAACCAAATACAGTTGTTCATAATAAGCTCTCATGATGTCTTGAATTTCTTGGGATTCTGTTCTAATTGCTCTCATTTATTTTGTGATTTGATTTATTAGAGTTTTCTGTTTTTTCTTTGTGAGTCTTGCCAGTGATTAGTTTATCTTGTTTATACTTAAAAAAAATAACAGCTCCTGGTCTCACTAATTCTTTGTATTGTTTTTGTTTGTTTGTTTCTATATTGTTGATTTTTGCTTTAGTTTAAATTATTTCTTTTATTCTGCTTATTTTTGGATTCCTTTGTGTTGGTTTTCCAGATGTCTAAAGTGTCAATTTAGGTTGTTGATTTTGTCATTTTTTTCCTTTTCTAATGTATGCCTGTATTGCTATAAAATTTCCCTCTAATACTGCTTTTTCTGTATCTCATAGATTTTTGGCAATTTGTTTCTTCATTTTCATTGATTTTTTAATAATAATTTTTATTTTGAGCAAAGTGAGTTACATATCTTTCACAGTAATATTTTAAGTACATATTAATATTAAATCAAGGGAATTTCCACCACCAAAGTTGTCCTCCCCTCACCCCTAATTTTTGCATGTAAAGAAAGCTCTTGTTGACAATAATATTTTAGGTACATGATAACTTAATATCAGGGGGATTCTCTTCACCGAATTGTTCTCCCTACACCTCCATTCCCATCCTACCTCCCATATCTACCTCCCTCAGCCCCAGGCCTGCAAGAGTACGTGGTCTCCTCTGTGCCTAACTTGCTACCAAGTGGTCTTACACCTGTGTGGACTTGATAGCTCCCTTATTTCCTCCTGTAACTAGGGGTCGGGACTAGTAGATCAAGTTACATGGTTTTGTTTGAAGAAGGGAAAAGTAATACACTGGAGTAAAAATCAAATACACCGAAAATGGGCAGGGTCCTTCTAGAGGCTCTCATCTTCGGTTTGAGAGACGGAGGGGAAAACGGTGAATCACTCCAGCAGTCCAAAAAGGAGTGTCACATGAAATAATATATCTAGTGAGCATTCCAGCAATAAAGGTAAGCACCACATAAAAGTCATGGTCTTGATATAAAAACATGGCAGAGCACATAAAGAAAGAAGAGAAAGGAAGAATATATATAAATATATATTATGCATATATTATTATATATTTTATATATATATGTAAATGGAGACATTAACTTTAATAGCCACTTCAAAACAAAGAAATCGACACAAGCTAGATAGATAAAATTAAAATATAATAAAATAAATAAAAAAAAGAAAAGAAAAAAGGGAGAAAAATTATTTTGTGCCTTTTTTTCTCTTTTTCCCTCCTGCACAGGCACAGTAAATATTGGGGTTGTTCAAAGAGGAATTCCCTTGGCCTAAGAGATACAGGTTTTCTCCACCCTTAGAGTATATTGTCATGGGATTAACTATAGACTCCGTATAGGCTCATTTTTTCTTTTGGTCCTTTCGTGGTGTTTGGAAGACTTTTGCTTCGTCTTGGGTGATAAAATCAGATCTCCATATCTAAAGATCTCGGTATCTACACAAGTCAAAGTGTGGAATTTGTGATGAAGTCTTTCTTTGTGGTTCTAGAAGTTCTGCCCCCTCAGTGTCATTTTAATTCGTCTTCTGTGGTTGGCGGTTTTGGTCTTTGCGTTGATCCTAGGATGTTTCCAGAGGCCCATTCTGTTGCAATTGCCCCAGACGGACCTTTGGAGCTGGAGATCATGGTTGTTGTGCAGGCCATAGCTCAAATTCTAGACTATGGCTTTTTTTTTTTTTTTTTGGTTACAGGATACATACAGTCTGGTCACGATTCTATCAGCCTGTCATCTGTAGATCGCCATCTTGGCTTTGGATGGACCAAAGGGTGACAAGTCTTCTGATTTTGTCTTATCTTTCTATGGTGGGGTAGGGTAGCCTTGTTCTAGGTCAAGTTATTCCCATTTTCCTCGTTGTCAGCATATCCTATTAGAGCTGGCACTTGATGGTGTCCCAGCAGTATTAAGGATGCCCCAGACAGGATTTGTTTCCTGTAGTTGTGAAAAACTGTCATTTCTATGTCTGGGATCCAGGGTTCAAGGCTGGACAGATGTTGTCTAATCACCAGGGGTCTAAGATGGGTCCACATGACATATTTTCAGGGTGGGAGATGTCCCTGTATTATAAAAAAAAGTATGAGATCTCATCCCTAGTAGATGAAAGCTCGTTTTTATATGTAAGATTTCCCCCTTTTTTTAGTGTGTCTTTGCAGGGGGAAATGGTGGTGCTACATTATATTGCTGGTGTATTTGGGGGTGGGGAGAGAAGAAAACACAACAAGTTGCACTCCCCAAAAATATAAGGAATAAGAAATAAAACTATATGTGCTCACATAAATATATAAAAATAATAAAATACCAAGTTAATTGAAGGAACAAAACGGTGCAATAGACTATCTTACTATGGGGGGGGGAGCAGGTAAAGAGGTACTGTGTACAGATCTATTACTTATGATGGAGATATAAGTTTCCCCCATTACCTTTTCAGATTTTCTTGTGGTGTGTGGGTTCCCGGGCGCCTTTACATCATGCCCCCTGACCTTCTTCAGTTTGGTAAGAGAATCTCGGCAGGAAGGTCATGGGGAAAGTTCTTGCTTTGGGGGTGCTTTTAGAGCTAAGTCCTTTTTCAAGTACCAGTCCATATTAGGAAGAGTTGGTAAGGAGGGACGCGCATCCTGATTCAGCAGGGGAGATGGTTGGCTCTTCTTGCGAGGGATGCGTTGTGAGTTTGAGTGGGTGTCCCTTCATTTGGGATCTGGGTACTGGTTCATTGGGGTAGAAAGTCAGTCTTGATGCCTGATGGATTAAGAA
>PVKC010023069.1:0-17426 GCA_004027635.1 Crocidura indochinensis
ATATATATATATCATATGGTTTCTGGCCTGACATCAAGATTTCTGATCCATTTGATTTGACCTTTGTGTATGGTGTTAGATGGAGTTCCGAGTTCACTTTTTTGCATGTGACTGAGCAGCTTCCCAGCACCACTTGAAGAGGCTTTCCTTGTTTCATTTTGTGTTTCTTGCCTCTTCATTAAAGATTAATTGATTGTATGTCTAGAGCATATTCTCTGAATACTCAAATCTATTTCATTGATCTGAGGGTCAGTCTTTATTCCAATACCATGCTGTTTTAATGAGTATTGTTTTGTAGTACAATATCTAATTGGAGAAAGTGATGTCTCCCATATTCTCATTTCTAGGGGTTGTTTTAGCTATTCATGGGTGTTTACTGTTCCAAAATAATTTCTGAGTGTTTGATTCACTTCTATGAAGAATGTCATGGATGTCCTTATAGGGATTAAATGAAATATGTACAATGCTTTAGGAATATTGCATTTTAATAATGTTAAGCATCCTAATCCATGAACAGGTTATGTTTCTCCATTTCCTTGTGTCCTCCTTTATAACTTGAAGCAGGGCTTTGTAGATTTTTTATATAGGTCCTACACCTTCTTAGACAAGTTTACTCCAAAGTATTTGAGTTTGTGTCACTATTAGTGAGATTATTAAAGTAATAATAATAATAATAATCTCACTATTAGTGAGATTATTGAGTCACTATCAATGGGATTTTTTTTTTTTTGATTTTTGGGTCACACCCGGCAGTGCTCAGGGGTTACTCCTGGCTCCATGCTCAGAAATTGCTCCTGACAGGCACGGTGGACCATATGGGGCACCGGGATTCGAACCGATGACCTTTTGCATGAAAGGCAAACTACTTACCTCCATGCTATCTCCCGGGCCCCTATCAATGAGATTTTTAATGTCGTTTCTTTTCTATAGTTATTTGTTTATAAAAAGGCCATGGATTTTTGTATGTTAACTTTGTAGTCTGCCACTTTTCTTTTTTTTTAAGAATAATAATTTTTATTTTGACCAAAGTGGATTACATATCTTTCACAGTAATATTTCAGGTGCATATTAATATTGAAACAGGGAAAATCCCACCACCAAAATTGTCCTCCCTCCATCCCCGTTCCATATCCCTATGGGCTGCTAATATAAGTGATACCCTCTATGTCTAGCGTGTTGTAGGTTGGGTATCAATTCTGTTGTCGTTGGTTTTGGACTTGGTGTTTTAAGTCTGATAATTTTTGTTACTACTTAGTGATCTTACAGCTGTTTGGTCTTAGTACCCTCCATTATTTCCCCCTCAGTGTGAGAGTTGGAACAAGATGGTTCAAGTTATGTGGTTCTGTAGTTATTCCCGTGACAATACTTCAAGGGTGGAGAAACCTTGTATCTCTTAGGCCAAGGGAATTCCCTTTCTAATTTCACCAATATTTACTGTGCCTCTGCAGAAAAAAAGGGAAGCAGCACAAAATAATTTTTTTGGTTTTCTTATTGTTTTTGTTGTTTTCATTCTCTGTGTGTGTGTGTGTGTGTGCTCTGTTTTGTTTTTATTTCAGGAGCATGGTTATTATATAGTGCTTGTCTTTATTGCTGTAGTGCTCATTGGATTTATTGTTTGATTTTTCTTTCTGTGTTGTTGTGGTGTTTCACTTCCTTTTTTCCTTTCTTCTCTTAAACTGATGTTTAGAAGGACTCAGCCCATTTTCAGCTCGTTTGATATTTACTCCATGTTATTTCTTTTCTTCTCAAACAGAACCACATAACTTAAACCATCTTGTTCAACCTCTCACATTGAGGGGGAAATAATGGAGGGTACTAAGACCAAACAGTTATATCTTTAGGTCTGTCTGGTCTTTTTTTTTTGGGGGGGGGTCACACCTGGCAGTGCTCAGAGGTTACTCCTGGCTCCATGCTCAGAAATTGCTCCTGGCAGGCACAGGGGACCATATGGGGCACCGGAATTCGAACCGATGACCTTTTGCATGAAAGGCAAATGCCTTACCTCCATGCTATATCCCAGGCCCCTGTCTGTCTGGTCTTAAAGCAGACCTTTCAGTTTTCCTTTTAAGACTGGTTTTGAGTCTGTAAAGTTTCTAACCAGAGGTGGCAAACTTGCGGCTCTCAGATAATTGAATGGTAATTTATTCAAATATTTATTTCATCATTCTACATGATACCTTGCTTTTTTATCTTCTACCATCTTATATCTTCTTATAGAAGATATCTTCTTATAGAAAAACATATCCTGAGTGTATTTATAGCGTATGAAATACATAATTTACTTCAACACAAATAGAAATAGGGGCCTGGTGATAGCACAGTGTTAGGACGTTGGCCTTATACGCAGCTGACCCAGGATAGACCCAGGATAGGTTCAATCTCCGGCATTCCATGTGGTCCCCCAGGCGAGGAGCAATTTCTGAGCACATATCCAGGAGTAACCCTGGAAAATCATTGGGTGTGGCCCCAAAACAAAACAAAATAAAAATCCAGTTATAAATAGGCCTCTGCATTGCAAATATGTGCCTCATTTTCCACAAATTCTCTTTTTATAACCTTGTCACATACTATTCAGGGACAGAAAAGAGCAACTGAAAATATGGAGGTCTGAACTATCAGGGTTTACTCAATAGCATCATCATATTGATGGATATTCTTACTCACAAAGCTGCCAAATACGAGACACTTAGTTAAAAATGTTTCAGAGGCCACCCTTCATTTCAACTTTCTTTAGGGAACAAATGCCACATTGGGTGCTTTACCCTGGTCCAGCTGACTTACTCCTACTCATCAGTCAATAAATTAACATTTCATCGTATAGCTAATATATTTGATAACATATCACTGACTAATTTTATATAGATAGTGGGAAACCTTGGGGTGATCTGTACCACAATTCTTTGTGTCAACAAGAATGGAAGGATAAATTCTGGGTATTTCTTGATCCATACTTAAGCAAACTTGAAAAAGCTTAGATTCTTGAAGGTCTAATGCTTAAATTTCAACCTGAAGGGGTTAGACATGGAAAAGGATTATGGAAAGTAAATTTCAGAATAAAACAAATGACTTTAGACAAGAGGAAAAACAAGTGTTCAGGTTAGAGATTCCTCAGATTCTTTGCTATCTGCAATCTCAGCGTTCCCAGGACACAGGAGACATCTGGCAGATGCAATAATGTTTATCACTCTAAAACTTGGACTTTTGAACCCTCTCCATGACTTTGGGGTCCAGGAATCAGATCAGAGTCCACAGTGAGTCACAAGTGTTGCTTTTGCCCTTGTGCTCAGGCTTTGAGCAGCTGGTTTACAGGGAATTTCACATAGTCAGTGAAGTAAGCACATTGAATTACACAGGAGGAAAGTTCTGACAACTCAACAGGCTTCTTTGTTTTATCTGGTCCTCAGTGAACATTATAGTTTCCCATCTAATTTAAAGGACTAAAGAATCCATTTTTGGGGGGCTGGAGAGATAGCATGGAGGTAAGATGTTCGCCGTTCATGCAGAAGATAATCGGTTCGAATCCGGCGTCCCATATGGTCCCCCGTGCTTGCCAGGAGCAATTTCTGAGCATGGAGCCAGGAATAACCCCTGTGTGACCCAAAAACCAAAAAAAAAAAAGAATCCATTTTAGTTGACTTTTGTGTAAGGTGTGAGGTATGAATGAATCTTTTAATTTCTTACAGGTGGTTATTTGTTGCTCCAAGACCATTTGTTTTTATTTTGGATTAATTCTTTTAATTTTGACTTATTTCACTTAATATGATACCCTCCAGTTCCATCCATGTTGCAATAAAGTGCATGGTTTCATATTTTCTTTTAAGTTGCATAGTATTCCATTTTGTATATTTACCAAATTTCTTGATCCATTCATATGTGGTTACGATTTGTCCCTTTTCTTTTATTTTGTGATCTTTTATTCTTTATCTAAACATATTCATTACAAATATGATTGTGATTAGGTTTCAGTCATGTAAATAACAGCCCCTTCACAAATGCAACATTCCCACCACCAATGTCCCAAATCTCCCTCCATCCCACCCCAACCCCACCTGTACTCTAGACAGGCTTTCCAGTTCCCTCATTCATTCACATGATTATGGTAGTTCTCAGTGTAGTTATTTCTATAACTGCACTCACCACTCTTTATGGTGAGCTTCATGAAGTGAGCTGGAAGTTCCAGTCCTCCTCTCATTGTCTCTGAGGATTGTTGCAAAAATGCCTTTATTTTTCTAAAAACTCATAGATAAGTGTGACTATTCTGTTTGTCTCTCTCCCTCTGACTTATTTCACTCAGCATGATAGACTCCATGCACGTCCATGTATAGGAAAATTTCATGACTTCATCTCTCCTGACGGAGGCATAATATTCCATTGTGTATATGTACCAGTTTCTTTAGCCATTCATCTGTTGAAGGGCATCCTGTTTGTTTGCAGAGACTGGCTATTGTGAATAGTGCTGCAATAAATATAGGAGTGAGGAACGAATTTTTGAAATTGTATTCTTGTGTTCCTAGGTTATATCCCTAGGAATGGAATATCTGAGTTGAATGGGAGCTAAATTTCCAGTTTTTTGAGCAATCTCCCTATCGCTTTCCATAGAAGTTGGACTAGACAGCATTCCCACCAGCAGTGGATAAGAGTTCCTTTCTCTCCACATCCCCGCCAGCACCGATAGTTCTCATTCTTTGTGATGTCTGCCCATCTCTATGGTGTGAGATTTTATCTCATCATTTTGATTTGCATCTCCCTGGTGATTAGTGATGAGGAGCATTTTTTCATGTGCCTTTTGGTCATTTGTATTTCTATTTTTTTTTATCAGTGTCTGTTCATTTCTTTTCTCCATTTTTTTGATGGGACTAAATTTTTTCTTGTGAAGTTGTGTCAATACCCTGTATATTTTGTATATTAGCCCTTTATCTGATGGGTATTGGGTAAATAGTTTCTCCCAGACTCTTGTACCCTGGGCCCTATTTCTTTTGAGGTTCTCAGAAGGTTCTCAGCTTAATGTATTCCCATCTGTTTATCTCTGCTTCCACTTGTTTGGAAAGTGCAGTTTCCTCCTTGAAGACGCCTTTAGTCTCAATGTCATGGAGTGTTTTACCTACGTGTTGTTCTATATATGGTATCAGGTCTGATATCAAAGTCTTTAATCCATTTGCATTTTACCTTCTTACATGATGTTAACTGGAGGGTCTATGTTCGCATTTTTGCAAGTGGCTAAGCAGTTCTGCCAGCACCACTTGTTGAAGAGGTTTTCCCTGCTCCACTTAGGATTTCTTGCTCCTTTGTCAAAATTAGGTGATAGTATGTTTGGGGAACATTGTCTGTGAACTCAAGCCCATTCTACTGATCTGAGGGTCTGTCTTTATTCCAATACCATATTGTTTTGAAAACTATTGCTTTGTAGTACGGTTTAAAGTTGGGGAAAATAATGCTTCCCCTTTTCCTTTTCCCTAGGAGAGCTTTAGGTATTCGAGGGTGTTTATTGTTCCAGATGAACTTCATAAGTGTTTGATCTACTTCTTTGAAGAATGTCATGGGTATCTTTAGAGGAATCACATTAAATCTGTACAATGCTTTGGGAAGTATTGCCATTTTGATGATGTTAATCCTGCCAATCCATGAGCAGGGTATGTGTTTCCATTTACATGTGTCCTCTCTTATTTCTTGGAGTAGGGTTTTATAGTTTTCTTTGCATAGGTACTTCATGTCTTTGGTCATGTTGACTCCAAGATATTTGAGTTTGTGTGGCACTAATATGAATGGGATTTTCTTCTTGGCGTCCATCTCTTCCTTATCTATATTGTTTTATAAAGGAATTGATTTCTGTGTGTTAATTTTCTAGCCTGCCACCTTATTATATGAGTCTATTCTTTCTAGAAGCTTTTTGGTAGAGTCTTTAGGGTTTTCTAAGTAGAGTATCATGTCATCTGCAAACAGTCTTCCTTTCCTATCTGGACTCCCTTGATATCGTTTTCTTGCCTGATCACTATAGCAAGCACTTCCAGTATTATGTTGAAGAGGAGTGGTGAGAGAAGACAGACTTGTCTTATACCAGAATTTAGAGGAAAGGCTTTTAGTTTTTTCTCCATTGAGGATAATATTTGCCATTGGCTTGTGGTAGATGGCTTGAACTAGATTGAGAAAGGTTCCTTCCATTCCCATCTTGCTGGGAGTTTTGATCAAGAATGGGTGTTGGATATTATCAAATGCTTTCCCTGAGTCTATTGATGTGATCATGTGATTCTTATTTTTCTTGTTGTTGATGTTGTGTATGATGTTGATAAATTTATGGATGTTAAACCATCCTTGCATTCCTGGGATGAAACTATCTTGATAGTAGTGTATGATCTTCTTGATGATGCATTGGATCCTATTTGCCAGGATTTTGTTGAAGATCTTTGCATCTGCATTCATCAGGGTTATTGGTCTGTAATTTTTTTTGGCAACATCTCTGTCTGGTTTTCGTATCAAGGTGATGTTGACTTCAAAAAAGCTGTTTGGGAGTTTTCCCATTTTTTTCAATTTCATGTAAGAGCCTGGCTAGGATTGGTAGTAGCTCCTCTTGAAAGGTTTGAAAGAATTTATTAATAAAACCATCTGGGCCTGGGCTTTTCTTTTGGGAACATGTTTGATTACAGTTTCAATTTTCTCAATACTAATGGGGTTATTTTATATGTTATATCCTACTTTCTTAACTGTGGAAGGTTATACGTGTCCAAGAATTTATCCATTTCTTGTAGGTTCTCATGTTTGGTAGCATAAAGTTTCTCAACGTTGTCTCTGATTACCCTTTGGATCCCTGCAGTAACTGTCGTGATCTCCCCTTTTTTATTTCTAATACAGGCTATCAGGTTTCTCTCTCTCTTTCTGAGTTTTGCCAATGGTATATCAATCTTGTTAATTTTTTCAAAAGAAACAACTTCTGCTTTAGTTGATCTTTCGGATTTTTTGTTTTTCCACTTCATTGATTTCTGCTTTCAGTTTTGTTATTTCCTTCTGTCTCCCTATATTTGGTTCTTTTTGTTGGTCATTTTCTAATTTTATGACCTGCGTCACTAAGTTACTCAGATATGCCCTTCTTCCTTCCTGATGTGTGCTTGTAAAGGTATAAATTTTCCTCTCAGGACCACTTTTGCTGTGTCCCATAGATTCTGGCAGTTTTTGTCTTCATTATCATTTGTTTCCAGGAAAGTTTTGATTTCCTCTTTGATTTTATCTCAGACCCAATGGTTGTTCAGTAGCAGGTTGTTTAATTTCTAATTGTTAAAGTTTTTCTTCTGTGTGCCTTTGTAGTTCCCATATAATTTCAGAGCCTTGTGGTCAGCAAAGGTAGCCTGCAAGATTTCTTGATTTTATGAAGCTATGTTTTATGTGTCAGCATGTAGTCTCTCCTGGAGAATGACCCATGTACATTGGAGAAGAGTGTATATCCAGGTTTTTTGGTGTGGAGTGTCCTATATACATATATCTACTAGTCCTCTTTCTTCCATTACTCTTTTCAGGGCTAGTATGTTTTTGTTGGGTTTCAGTCTGGTTGACCTATCAAGTGTTGACAGGGCCATGTTGAGGTTTCCCACAATTATTTTGTTATTATTGATGTCCTCTTTCAGATTTATCAGTAATTGTATTAGATAATTTGCTGATCTCTCATTGGGTGCATATATGTTTAATAGTCTGATTTCTTCCTGTTGCAAATATCCCTTGACTAGTACATAGTGTCCATCTTTGTCCCTTACAACTTTTCTGAATATGAAATTGGTGTCAAGATATTAATATGGCTACCCCAGCCTTTTAAGGGTGTTGTTTGCTTGGATGAATTTCTCCAGCTTTGATTTTGAGTCTTTGTTTGTTCTGACTATTCAGGTGTGTTTCTTTGTAGACAGCAGAAAGTTGGATTCATCTTTTTGACCCATTTTGCCACTCTATGTCTTTTAATTGGTGAATGTAGTCCATTGACATTGAGTTGATTGTCATAGAATTTAATGTCATCTTTGTAGATAAGTTTGTCATGTTTGTTGGTCTCCCTTGTCTTAAAGTAGACCTTTCAGTTTTTCCTTTAAGGCTGGTTTTTCATCTGTAAAGTTTCTGAGCTGTTGTTTATCCATGAAGCTATGTATCCTTCTTTCAAAACTGAATGTGAGTTGGGCTGGGTGCAATATTCTCGGTGAGTCATTCATTTCATTCAGTCTTTTCACAATATCCCACCACTGTCTTCTGGCCTTGAGAGTTTCTTGTGACATGTCTGCTGTAAGTCTTAGGGATGCTCCTTAGAATGTAATTTCCCTTTGTGATCTTGTTGCTTTCAGTATTCTATCTCTGTCAGTGGGATTTGTCATTGTAACGAGGATGTCTCTTGGGGTGTTTTCCTGTGGGTCTCTTTTAGCTGGTACTCATTGGGAATGCAGGATTTGATTGCATGTAGTCTTTAACATGGGAGTATCTCTTTGATGATGTCTTTGACAGTTGATTCTTCATGTAGATCTCCTACCTGGGCCTCTGGGACTCCAATGATTCTTATGTTGTTTCCGCTGAGTTTATCAAAGACTTCTATTTTCATCTTTTCACATTCCTTGAGTACTTTTCCATTGCCTGATCATTTTAAGATTCTTTTCCAATTTCTTCTGCTGTGTTGATTTTTTCTGCATCTCATCTTCCAGCACGCTGATTCTGCCCTCAGCTGCTGTTACCCTGCTGTCGAGGCCATCCACTAAGGTTTTCAGTTGAGCTACTTGGTTTTTCAGATTTGTTATTTCCATTTGGAGTTTCTGATTTCTGTCTTTGTGTTCTGTTCAGATCGATCTATGCTTTCTTTGAGTTCTACAAACATTTGCAATTTCTATTCTAAATTCCTTATCTGAGGGGCCAGGCGGTGGCGCTTGAGGTAAGGTGCCTGCCTTGCCTGCGCTAGCCTAGGAAGGACCGCGGTTCAATCTTCTGGTTTCCCATATGGTCCCCCAAGCCAGGAGTGACTTCTGAGTGCATAGCCAGGAGTAATTCCTGAGCGTCACTGGGTGTGGCCAAAAAAAAAAATAATTCCTTATCTGAGAGGTTAATCAGATGGTTGGAATTTTTTAGGTCATCTGAGCTATCGCCTTCATTCTGCGCATTGTGTTTTCCTACAAGGTTTCCCCATTGTTATGCTTGTTTTGTGATTTTTTTCTGCATGTTGTGGTGGGTTCATTGGTTTGAAAGAGTGCACTGCTGCAAAGCAAATAAGAGCGGCAGTGCTCTTCTTGAACCTCTGGGCGAGCTATTTTTCTGGGCCTTTTTTGGCCCACTCCCAAGAGGTTTAGGAGACAGGACAGTGGAAAAACATGCACAGGCAACACTCACAGTTTCTCACTGTCGAGAATAGCTGGGCGGGTGTAGATTTTTCCAGCCTGACTTCACAAACAGTCAACCTGCCTTTCTGCAGAAAACTGCAGATAGCCATTTTTCATGGTTGGACACAGTTTCTTGGTCTTCCAGCTCTTGGATGAGACTCTGGGCCCTTTTCAGCCCCCCCCCCCCCACCCAAGAAGTTTAGGAGACAGGACAGTGGAAAAACACGCACAGGCAACACTCACGGTTTCTTACAGTTGGGAATTACTGGGCAGGCATACATTTTCCCAATCTGACGTCACAAACCGGCGACCTGCCTTTCTGCAGAACCAACACCATTTGTTGAAGAGACTGTGTTTGTTCCATTTCAAGTTCTTGGCTCCTTTGTCAAATATTAGTTGATTATATATTTGGGGGTATATCTCTGTATATTGTATTCTAACCCACTGGTCTGAGACTCAGTCTTTGTTCCAATACCATGCTATTTTGATTGCTATGACTTTATAATAAAACTTCAGATAGGTAAAGAGATGCCACCCAGCTTCTTGTTTTTCAGTATGGATTAGGCTAACCTGGGTCTTTTGTAGATCCATATGAATTTCATAATTGATTGTTCTAAGTCCTTAAAATGATATCTGAATTTGGATATAATTTGCATTGAGTCTATATAGAAGTTTAGGTAAGAATTATTCTGATGATGTTGATTCTAAATACCCATGATCATTTTTCCTTGATCATATTTCCTTACGTCCTCTTCAATTTCTTTTTGAAGTGTTTTGAAGTTTTCATAGTATAGTCCCTTCACTTCTCTTGTAAAGTTGATTCCTAGAGACTTGATATATTTGGATACTATTTTAAATGGGATTGACTCCTTAATCTCTTTATCCTCTGCTTAGTTATTTGTATAGAGGAATGCTACTGTCTTTTGTGTATTGACCTTGCTATATTGGTTTATTGTTTCTAGGAGTTTTACAGTGGACTCTTTAGGGTTTTCAATGTATATCATCTGCAAAAAAGTGATAGTTTGACTTTCTCATTCCCTTTTTTGATTTATTTGATACCCTTCTCTTGTCTAACTGCTATTTCTAGAACTTCTTAATTTATGTTGAGTAGAAGCAAAGACAGTGGACAGCCTTGTTTAGTTCCTAACCTTAGTGGAAATTCTTTCAGTTTTTTGCCATTAAGGATAATGTTGGATGTGGGCTTTTATAGATATCTGTAACTATGTTGAGGAAAGTTTCTTCTAGCCCTATTTTGATGAATGTTTTCATCATAAACGGGTGTTGGATTTTGTCAAATGCCTTCTTTGCATTAATTGATATAATCATGTGATTTTTGTCTTTCTTATTGCTGATGTGGTGCATGATGTTGATTGATTTATGTATATTAAAACACCCTTGCATCCCAAGGATGAAATCCACTGGGTCATGGTGTATAATTTTTTGATGTATGGATGGATTCGATTTGTTAGGATTTTGTTCAGGATTTTTGCATTAGTGAGATTGATCTGTAGTTTTCTTTCTTGGTGGTGTCTTCGCCATTTTGGGGAATGAGTATGATATTAGCCTCATAAAAGTAGTTAGGAAGTTTCCTGTCTTTTTAATGTTTTGGAAGAGCTAAAATAAATGGTAGTAATTCTTGGAATACTTGATATAATTCACCTGTAAAACCATATGGTTCAGGACTTTCATTCTTGTTTCAATTTCTTTAGATGTGATTGGGCTATTTAGGCTTTGTACATCCTCGTTATCAAATCTCAGAAGATGATATTTATTCAGAAATTTGTTTCTTCTGGGTTCTCTAACCTGAGTACAATTATTCATAATAAGTCCTGCCTTGGATTTCTTGGGGGTCTGTTGTAATCTCTTCCCTTTCATTTGTAATTCTATTTATTTGGATGCTCCCCCTCCTTTTTTTGGGTGAATCTTGTCATTGGTCTTGTTTATTCTCTTAAAGAACCAGCTCCTTGTTTCATTAATTTTTGTATTGTTTTCTTTGTTTCTATATTGTTTATTTCTGCTCTGGTTTTTATTATTTCTTATATTCTGGCTGTTTTGGGGTTTATTTCATGCTGTTTATACAGATCCTTTAGGTGTACCTTTAAACTGCTGATGGTGTCATTTTCTTCTTTCCTGATGTAGGCCTGTATTGCTATGAGATTCCCGTATTTACTACTTCTGATGTGTCCCACAAATTTTGACAATTTGTCTCTTCATTATCATTCATCTCAAGGAATCTTTTTATTTTTCCTTGATTTCCTCTCTGATCCAGCTATTGTTGAACAGCATGTTGTTTAATCTCCAGGTGCTGGATTTTCTCCACAGCTTCATTTTACAGTCAATTTTGTTTTCTGTTGCATAGTGATTTGATAGGGTGCTTCTAATAATCCTTATATTTGTGACTTTGTGCAAGTTAGATTTATATACTAAGGCACGGCCTATTTTAGAGAAGGTTACCTGTGCATTTGAGAATGTTTTTCTGCTTTCTGGGGGTGGAGGACCTTGAACAATTTCATTAGTCCTAGTACTTCTAGATTTTTATTTAAGGCTCTTATGTCTTTGCTAGTTTTCTGCCTATTGAATCTGTCTATTGGTGTTAATGGTGTGTTAACATCTCCTACTACCATCACATTTCCTTCCATATGTGTCTCCACTTTTGCCAGCAAATGTCTTACCTATTTTGCTAGCTCTGAATTTGGTGCAAAAATTTTGACCAGAGTTAGTAATTCTTAATCAAGTCTTACCCTGATCAATAATAGTGATCCTCTTTGTCTGTAAGCACTTTCCTGAGATTGAATGAAATTTGTTCAGTTATAATCATGGCTGTTTCTGGTATTTTTGTTTCCCATTGGCTTGAATAAATTGATTTCCATCCTTTTATTCTAAGCCAGTGTCAGTCCTGTACGTTTAGGTGTGTTTCTTGCAGGGAGCAAAAATTCAGTTTTTGTTTTCTGATCCAACCCTCTACTGTATATATTTTATTGGAAAAGTTTAGTCCATTGACATTTAAGGAGATTATTGACAGAGAGGGCTATTGTAAAATTGTATTGTATATGGTGGTTGTTTTTATAATTGGGTGTTTGGATATTGTAATTCATCTTTGAGTAGTTCATTTAGAGTCAGTTTGGTTAGCATAAATAGTGAAAGCTCTTTTTTGTCTGAGAATGTTTTTAGTCCTTCCTCTAATATGAATGAGAGTTTTACCAGGTAGTGGACTCTAAGTGGAAGTTTCTTTCATTCAGTTGTTTAAATATGTCATTCCAGTGTCTTCTTGCTTAAATTGTTTCAAATAGGAGATCTGGTTTTATTCTTTTGTTCCTGCCTTATACTTGAGGATTATTTTCTCCCATATTTCTTTAAGGAATTCATCTTTTTCTTTGTTTTAGCCGTTTGGTTTTATTCTTTTGTTCCTGCCTTATACTTGAGGATTATTTTCTCCCATATTTCTTTAAGGAATTCATCTTTTTCTTTGTTTTAGCCGTTTGTATTACTAGATGTCTAGTTGGTTTATTGAGGTCTATTTTATTAGGGACTCTTTTTGCTTCTTGGATTTGTGCCTCTTTCCATAGGGTGGGAAATTTTTCTGCTATTATTTCCCTTATTACTTGCTCTTCCCCTTTCCCTATTTTCACCCTTTTAGTATTTCTACAATTTGTAAGTTATTTCTTTTGTCTTTGTTCATTAAATACCTAATATTTTCTTCTAATGCTTTACCTCTCATTTTCTTATTGATTTCTTCGTCATTTTTGCTTTTAAGTTTTTCTTCAAGTTCTTCTATATGATCCTCCAACTGTGTAATTCTGCTCTTATGGCTTGCTAAGAGGCATTTCCCCTTAGTTTTATTTGTATGGATTCTCTCATCTTCTGTAAAAGTTCTTCTTTGAATTGGTTGAATTGTTCATCTGTGGATATTTTTTTTGGGTTTTTTTTTTTTTTTTGGTCACACCGGCAGTGCTCAGGGGTTACTCCTGGCTCCATGCTCAGAAATTGCTCCTGGCAGGCACAGGGGACCATATGGGGCACCGGGATTCGAACCGATGACCTTTTGCATGAAAGGCAAATGTTTTACCTCCATGCTATCTCCCGGGCCCCATCTATGGATATTTTTAAATAATTTTTATTGTGATCAAAGTGAATTACAAATCTTTCAAAGTAATAGCTAAGGTAATAGTGACAAAGAATTAGGGCCATTCCCAACACCCGTGCTGTCATTCCTCCACCCCTATACCCAGAATGTATACCAAATAGCCCCCCTTTGCCCCTGGACTGCTAGTGTAAGAGGTCTTCTTTGTGTATAGATTGTTGTAGAGTGGGTATTGATTCTGGTGTCATTGACTCTCAGTTTGGTGCTTAAGTTGGATAATTCTTTTTTTTTGTTTGTTTGTTTGTTTTGGGGTCACTCCTGGCAGTGCTCAGGGGTTACTCCTGGCTATCTGCTCAGAAATCGCTCCTGGCAGGCACGGGGGACCATATGGTACACCGGGATTCGAACCAACCACCTTAGGTTCTGGATCAGCTGCTTGCAAGGCAAATACCACTGTGCTATCTCTCTGGGCCCAGATAATTCTTTATTTCTTCTTAATGTTCATATGACTGATTGCTCCTGGTAGCATCCTATTTTTTCCCCTCAAGTTATGAAGGAGAAGAAAATGATACAAATTCTGTGGTTCTGTTGGACAAAGGAAAGAAAGAAGAGAGAAAACGCTGGGGAAATCTGTCTAGAGGCTATAATTATCAAGTCAGAAGAAGAAGAAAGGAAAAAAAAAACAAGAAAAACAAAAACAAAAAATCAAAGCAAAACCAAAAATGAACAAGCAATGACAAAAACACAGCAGCAGCAACAAAAGAATTTATCACCAAAACCACAATCAGATTAAAGAAAAGAATAGAAAAAAAAAAGAAAAGAAAAGAAGGGCTGGTGTGGCAAAGCTTTGTGTTTTTATATAGGCACAATAAATACTGGGGGGAGTTAGAGGGAATTCCCTTGACCTAGGAGGTACAGAGTTTCTCCACCCTTAAAACATAATGTCAAGGGAGCAATTGTGGGCTCCATATCTGTTCATTCTCGAACCTCAAGGCCTTTTTATGATGCCAGGAAACTTTATGATCAGTGTGGATGACAAAATCAGTCCTATGTAGCTATAGATGTTGGTATTTCAACGAGTCATAGGACAACAACTAGGATACAGTCTTTTGTTATGGTTCTAGAAGATCTGTTTCACCAAGTTTGTTGTAGTCAGTCTTCTGTAATTAGTGATTTTGGGTTTTGCACAGATCCAAGATTGAAGCCTAGGATAGACTCTCTCTCTATGGCACTAGAAGTTCTGCTCAGTCATGGCTGTCAAAGTCAGAACTCTGAGATTAGAGATCTTGTTTTTTGTAGAAATTCTAAACTGAAGCATAGGCTAGGATTAATCTAGATGGCTAGTGATTCCTTGATTTCTATTGTTATGACATTCATTGCCACTTTTAGGTTCTCATCTATTGGGCTCATACATTTTGTTAGGCTTGGAAATTTGCTAGGATTTCTCTCTATATCCCCAGCTGCTAGTGTTGAAGTTAAAGATTTTTACAATCACAGTCTTAAACATTTGAGTCAAAACCAAATTCTTATTGTAACTCTTGTCATTTAGCACATAGTAATGTGATTTAGTTAGGGAGCATTTAAGTCATTTTCACCTCTTGCTGTTTATTATCTGATTTTCAGTAGAAAAAGCAAAGATTCTGCCACTTTAAGGATTTTCATATTCTCTGTACTGTATTAAAATTTCTGTTCCTCTTCTATCTGCATTTTATTGAGTTGTGTGTTATGTTATGGTCTAGATATTTGTTTTGTGTTAATCCTTATCACCGTACTCTTCACATCTGTTTCTCTTTTTAGGAGAATGATATAAATCTGACCCATATCGAATCCAGACCTTCCCGTGTAAAGAAAGATGAGTATGAATTTTTCACCTACCTGGATCAACGTAGTCTGCCTACTTTGACTAATATCATTAAGATCTTGAGGCAAGAAATTGGTGCCACTGTCCATGAACTTTCCCGGGATAAGAAAAAAGACACAGGTAAGAAATAGGAATTTTGCCATATAAGCAACTTAAGTTTTTCTTTAAATCATTGACAAAAATAATACTTAACATGGAAGATCTTTGTGTGGATTAGGAGAGAGGACAAAATACCTGGCATAGTTTAGATATTTACTATCTATTACTCCTTTGTCCCATTCCCAAGAAATACCTATTATCTTTATTAATCCTTTCTCTATGTTTCAAATTTGATGTATTTTCCATTTCTGAATTTTTATGTTCTTAATTCTATATCTCTAGAGATGACAAGTTTAGGTAAGTGAAGCTGTAAGACAAGCTCCTAATTATCTCTGTTCCAACAGGAATGCTCTCCCTATGAGCTTTTCATGACATTACTTTTTCTTTTTTCTGTTTATTTCTTTTTTGGTTTTTGGACCACATGCCCAGTGATGCTCAGGGGTCACTCATTGCTATGCACCCAGAAATTGTTCCTGGCTCAGGGAACCATATGAGATTCTGGGGATCAAACCCAGTTCCATCCTGGACCAGCTGCATGCAAGGCAAACGCCCTACTACTGTGATTTCACTCAGCCCAGACATTATTTTTTCTGAAGATGTGGAATGCTTGGCTTTTGCTTCTAGCTTTTCCATTGTCATTGCCCATCTGTTTCTTTCACTTTGTGAGATGGGGAGTCTCTTAGCCATATTTCTTATCTTCAGAATTTCACACAGTGCCCTAAACACAGCTACTACTTTCAAAAAAAGGACATACTAGAACAGTTGTCAAGACTTGTATGATTCACTTAACTACTTGATTGAACAGCTACCCATTGCTGGTTCTGGGACAAGAGTAAAACAGGAAAAAGAACAAAATGCAAATTTGGTCTTGACTTGGACAGACCCAGACCTCAACCTGCTTATTCCACTTAATGACTTTGAATTAAAGCCCATAGAAATTTTTATAGGAATTTAATTTCTTAAAGATTAAATGATGTCATGTTCTATATAGCTTGGTTGGATATATGTAAGGCAAATAAGTCTGGCATCGATTAGTTAATTTTTAAAAGAAATAGACTTTTAAATGCAAGTTGTGATTTACAGAAAATTGGTTCAGAAAGAAATAGATTTAGGGTTTCTTTCTTTTTTACTGCCCCATCTCAGTTCAACTTACCCAAGGCACTAGCATATTGTATTAACACAATATTTTTATTTTTAATCGAAGAACAAATATTGATACACTACTATTAACTACATAGCTTACGTAAGTATCATGTTATAAATTAAACAGATGTTTGGTTTTGACAAATGCATTTATTGTGAAGACATTATTAAAATTTCTTTTTGTTTGTTTTTGGGTTATACCAGCAGAGCTCAGGGATTACTCCTGGTTCTATGCTCAGAAATCGCTCCTGGCAGGCTTGGGGGAATGATATGGGATGCCAGGATTTGAACCAATGTCCTTCTGCATGCAAGGCAAACGCCTTTCTGCTGTGCTATCTCTCCAGCCCCTAAACTTACATTTTTATTCTTTATCCCTCCCATGCATTCCCTCCCCTTCTCTTCTTTCCTCCTCTTTCTGTCTACCTTCCTTCCTCCCTCCCTCTTTCCCTCCATAACTTCCTTCCTCCCTGCTTTCCTTTCTTTTTCTCTCTTCTTTGCAGCAAGAAATAGCCATTTTATATTTTTCTACCTACCTCGGTTCCTCCCTCTCCTCCCTCCCTCCCTTCCTCCCTTCTCCCTCCCTCCCTTCGCTTTATCTCAGTTTCTTCCTTCCTTCCTTCCTTCCTTCCTTCCTTCCTTCCTTCCTTCCTTCCTTCCTTCCTTCCTTCTTCATTCCTTCCTTCCTCCCTCCCTCCCTTCCTACCTTCCTCTTTTTCTCCCTTCCTCCCTTCCTATCTCAGTTCCTCCCTCCTCTCTTTCTTCCTCCTTTCCTCATTTCCTCCTTTCCTTCCTCCTTTCATCCCTTCCTTCCTCACTCCCTCTCTTTCTTCCTCCCTCCTCCCTTCTTTGCTCTTTCCTCACTCCCTCTTTTTCTCTCTTTCTCCCTTCCTCCCTCCCTTCCTTCTCTCCCTTCATC
>PVKC010023070.1:0-17422 GCA_004027635.1 Crocidura indochinensis
ACATACATGAATAGCCTAATGATTCAGCTTATAAAATTAGAAATTGATAAACAAAATGAACCAAAAATGGGTAGATATAAGAAAATAGCAAAGTTTAGAGCAGAAATCAATGAAGTGGAATCCCAAAATCAATATGAAAGAATAACGAACGGAGAAGTTGGTTCTTTGAAAAAAAATAAGATTTATAGACCATTGGCAAAACTCACAAAGAAAGAAAGAAACTTGATAACCTGGATTAGAAATGAAAATGTGGCTATCATTACAGGCATTCAGAGATTCAAAGGATTATCAGATACTACTTTCAGAAACTCTATGCCAACATATATGAGAACTTGGAAGAAATGGATAAATTCTTACACTCTTATAACCTTCCACAGTTAAAAACGGAGGATGTAGCGTATCTTAACACCCCCATCACCATTGAGGAAATTAAAATGGTAGTCAAATGTCTGTCCAAAAACAAAATCCCAATATCAGATGGATTCACTAACGAATTCCTTCAAACATTTCAAAAGGAACTACAACCAGTCCTGGCCAGGTTCTTCCATAAAATTGTAAAACCGGGAACACTTCCAAAGAGTTTTTATGAAGCCAACATCACCTTGATACCAAAACCAGACAGAGATGCTGCCAAAAACAGAAAAGTATAGGGCTCTTCACATTGCCCTCTAATTGTTAGGTAAAACTAGAGGATACTCCACATCATCCTGACTTTGATGTAGGATATGCACAGAAGACAGGATCTTTAACTACAGATACCTGATACCAACAACAGTGACTGTGCAGAAAAAAGTTTATTGGGACTACAGACAATGACTTGGGTTGGACAAGTCTAGTATGCCTGGATCTTAGAATTGGTCTTATGCCAGAACTTCAGAGGTCAGAAATCCTTGAATTTAGACCAAGGCTTTTTTCCTTTCCATATCCCTCATTTTTTGCTGTACCTATGCAAACAAAAATTGCCACCGCAACACAGTTTTTACTGTATTTCTTTTACTTTTATCCTTAAAAAAGAGAAAGAAGAAGAAAAGCTTATTAAACCTTCTGCTAGGCCTTTAATGAGTTAATTGGTATTTCAATGATTGCCAAAATGATTCTTGCTACTGAACCTTTTCTTTCTCTTCCATCTTGTTAGTTTCTCTATTTTTAATAACTTTGCATTTGTAAGTCATGAAACAAATGTACTATGATCAACTGTCTCAACTATGTGATATATTTTCTTTAAATAAAATAAAAATATAAAATTACAGACCAATATTCCTGATCGACACGGATGCAAGGATCCTCAACGTAATTCTGACAAATAGGATCTAATTCCTCATCAAGAAGAACATTCACTACAATCAATTTGATTTCATCCCAGGAATACAAGGGTGTTTTAACATCTGTAAATACATATATATGTATATATATATATATATATTACACAACATCAACCACAAGAAAAAAATAACATGATCAGATCAATGGACGCAAAGAAAACATTTGATAAGGTCCAACACCCATTTTTGATCAAAACTCTCAGCAAGATGGAAATGAAAGAAACCTTTCTCAATATAGTTAAGGCCATCTACCACAAGCCAATGGCAAATATTATCTTCAATGGAGAAAAACTCAAAGCCTTTCCTCTAAATTCTGGTAAAAGACAAGGCTGTTCTCACTCACCACTCCTATTCAACATAGTACTAGATGTACTTACTATAGCAATTAGGCAAGAAAAAGATATCAAGGGCATCCAGATAGGAAAGGAAGAATTCAAGCACTCACTGTTTGCAGATGACATGATACTTTATTTAGAGAACCCTAAAGACTCTACCAAAAAGCTTCTAGACAATAGATTCATACAGCAATGTGGCAGGCTACAAAATTAACACACAAAAATCAATGGATTTTTATACATAAATAATGATCAGAAAGAAATGGACATTAAGAAAACAACCCCATTCACATTAGTCCCAACTAAACTATTTTGGAGTCAACTTGACTAAAGACGTGAAGGAACTATACAAAGAAAATTATAAAACACTGCTTCAAGAAATAAGAGAGGACACAGGGAAATGAAACACATACCCTGCTCATGGATTGGCAAGATTAACTTCATTAAAATGGCAATACTCTCCAAAGCATTGTACAAATTTATTGCATTCCATCTAAAGATACCGATAACATTCTTCAGAGAAGCAAATCAAATGCTTCTGGAATTTATTTGGAGCAATAACCACCTTCAAATAGCTAAAGAACTCCTTGGGAAAAGGAATATGTGAGGCATTCATTTCCTCAAATTCAAACTGTGTTACAAAGCAATAGTCATCAAAACATCCTGGTATTGGAATAAAGACAGACCCTCAGATCAGTGGAATAGGCATGAGTACTCAGAGAATATTCCCCAGAAATGTCATCACCTAATGTTTGATAAAGAAGCAAGAAATCCTAAATGGAGCAAGGAAAGTCTCTTCAACAAGTGATGTTGGCACAACTGGTTTGCCACTTGCAAAAAAGAGAACTCAGACACCCAGGTAAAGGTAAAATAAAGGTAAAGGTAAAATTGAGCTCCCATTCAATCCAGCTGTACTACTACTAGAGATAAACCCTAGGAACACAGAAATATATTACAAAAATCCTTTCCTCACACCTATATTCATTGCAGCACCATTTACAATAGCCAGACTCTGGAAACAACCAAGATGCACTTCAACAGATGAATGGCTAAAGAAACTGTGGTATATATACGCAGTGGAATATTATGCAACCGTCAGGAGAGATGACGTCATAAAATTTTCCTATACATGGATGTACATGGAATCTATTATACTGAGTGAAATAAGTCAGAGGGAGAGAGATAGATCAGAATAGTTTCACTCATCTATGGGTTTTAAGAAAAATTAAATATATTTTTATTATAATTCTTAGAGAAAAAAGAGATGAGGGCTTGAAGGTCCAGCCCATGACATGAAGCTCATCACAAATAGTGGTGAGTGCAGTTAGAGAAATATCTACAGTAAGAACTACCATAACAATGTCAATGAATGAGGAAAGTGGAAAGCCTATCTAGATTACAGGAGGGGGTGGGGTGGTGAGGATGGAGATTTGTGACATTGGTGATGGGAATATTGCACTGGTGAAGGGTGATGTTCTTTACTTCACTGAAACCCAACTACAATCATATTACAACGATTTGTAATCAAGGTGTTTATATAAAGATATTAATTAAAAAAATTTAAAAAATCATGGAGTCCAGCCTGCAGCCATTCTCTGGTTCCCTCAAATATTTTTTAAATATAAAAAAACTACCAAAAATAATCTTTCCAAAAATAAAGGCAAATCCCAGATGGATATACTTACGAATTCATTTAAGTTTTTGAAGAAGTACAACTACAAATAATTTTCGGGCTTTTTCATAAAATTGAAAAAACAGGCACTCTTCCAAATAGATTTTTATAATGCTAACATCATCTTGATACAAAAACCAGTCGAAGATGCTGCAATAAAAGAAAACTACAGATCAATATTCCTGATGAAAACAGATGCAAAGATCTTCAACAAAATCCTGGCAAATAAAATTCAATGCAACATCATGAAGGTCAGTCATCCTGATCAAGTAGGTTTTATTCTATAAACAAACATGAAAATAAAAACCATGAATCTTATCAATAGATGTAGAAAATGTATTTGATAAGGTCCAACACATTCTGGATAAAAACTATTATCAAGATAAAAATGGAAGGAACTTTCTCAATATATGTAAGGCTACCTATCCCAAGCCAATAACAACGATTATTCTCAATTGAGATAAACTAAAAGCATTTCCTCTAAAAGTTGATACAAGACAAGGCTGCTCTTTCTCACCACCCCTATTCAACATACTGCTGTAAGTTCTTGTCATAACAATTAGTCAAGTAAAAAATGTATGAAGGGAATCTAGATAGGAAAGGAAGATGTCAAGCTCCAACTCTTTACAGATGACATGATGCTAAATTTAAAAAATCTTAAAGACTCTACCAAAAAGCTTCTAGAAAAATACATTTATATAGCAAAGTGTGGGGCTACAAAATTAAGATACAAATATTAACGGTCTTCTTAAACACCAATAATGATAAAGAAGAAATTGACATTAAAAATCTATCCCATTGGAGACAGGGACGATCTGCACCCAGAAGAATCCACATGCCAGGATTTTCTGAGCTTTTGACTGGTATGTCGGGGGCTCTGGGCAGAGCAGCTAGCCAGAGGACCCCTGGGCTGACCACTTAGTCCAGGGGACTGAGGCCCTCCCACACCAGGCGGGTCTTCAGGACCACACCTGGTTAATCGGGCCCTGGGGGGTGGGGAGGGAGAAAATCCTCCCATCTGATTTCGAAGGCCTCCAGATGGGTCCAATTTTGGGGTGTTGTGAGCTGCTCATTTTTCTAAAGGTGTCTCTGGCAATATCTCTTTAGTCTACATGTCCAATACCATGCGGGGGCTATTGCCCCCGCGCGCACAGTATATGTTGATAATATATCCCATCCTTAAGTTATATTTTTGTATGTAGAATGTCCATCTGGTATTCTGCCCTCTCACACACCCCTGTAAAGCTCATTTTCACTTTTCAACTCTATCACCCCCAACCTTTATTACCCCCCATGTACCCTTTTTAATTTCTGCTCTGCACATTCCTAATCACATACCAACTTGTTTCACTGGATTTTACAAACCCCAACTATTTCAAAATGTACATGTATGGCTTTGAATATTTTATATCTATTTTCTTTGACAGCTAACTCTTACTAAATATTCTCGTAAACAGTGAAGATTTTCCCCACTTTTTATCTTTTCTTTTCTTTGTGAACTTTTCAATAAGAAATATTCGGTGAAAGAGTCCCTCAGTTTAATTCATATGTTTAAACACGTCATGGGGAGTTCTATACATGTTCTTACAACCCCCATATGGGCCTATAAAGCCATGTGGCATTGTTCCTTGTTTGCATAGGCACATTAAAAAGGGAAATACCTACACTCAAATAAATTATTATCTAATAGAAGTTGGAACCCCCAAATCTTGTAGTACAATGGGACCTTACACCCTGAACATTGGCATAACGACCTGGCACAGGCCTCTCCATTCTCCATACACCCCTGAAAACACCCAAGGGTTTTTTCAACAATACCTGGAAGTAATCTTCTACCAGGGAAGACTATACCGCTGCTCTGACATCGATCTACTCACAGGAGACTTCCCTTAACACTGAAAAGACTTAAGAACATCAATGACCTCCATAGTGGACAGGGATTTATGCATTGCCCTTTAATTGTAAGATGAAACGAGATGTTCTGCACCATCCTAACTGCAATATAGGACATGCAGATTCCAGGATCTTTAATACAGAAACATGATGCTAACAACAGAGTCAGCGTGGAAAATAAAAGTATGTTGGCACTACAGACAATGACTTGCATTGGGCAATCTAGTGTGCCTGGAGCCTAGAACTGGTCTTATGCCAGGAAACTTCAGGGGTTTTGTCCCCTTGTATTTAGGCCAAGGATTTTCCTATCCATGACCCCCATATTTTGGTGGGCCGATGCAATTATTGCCACACTAACGCTGTATTTACTGTGCTCCCTTGACTCTTATCCTTAAAAAGAAACACCCATTTTTGAGGCTAATTTAAACTACTATGCATATACATGGAAATGTAAAAATGTACTATGCCTTCAATATTTAAGGAGTTACATAACTTTTATGGCTTTAGAATAGTTGATGTGCTGCTAAGCAATATGTATTACAATCTGGGGACCTGAGGGACAAAGTAATTCTACATGGGTTCTGTTTTAATTTTTTTTAATATTCTTTGGTTGAAAATTCAATGTTAAAATATCAGCAAGGGGATTTATGTGAATTCTGCTTATGGATGATAGTCCTTCCACTGTAACTTTACCTTGTCCTCTTTCTTTGCATTTTTGTTCTCATAATTAAAAATAAAAAGTTAAAATAACTATCCCATTTACATTAGTGTACAAGCACTCAGATACTTTGGAGTTAAACTTAACAAAAGAGGTGAAGGACTTATACAAATAAAACTTCAAATCACTGCTTCAAGAAATAAAAGAGGACAGGAGGAAATGTTGACATATACCCTGCTCATGGATTGGGAGGATTAACATAATTAAAATGCCAATACTCCCCAAAGCATTGTACAAATTTAATGCAATACCTCTAATGTTACCCATGGCATTAATGAAAGAAGTGGATTAAACTCTTCTGAAATTTATTTGGAGCAATAAACACCCAGGTATAGCTAGAGCAACGTTTTGGAAAAGGAATATGGGCAGCATCACATTCCCCAACTTTAAATTGTACTAGAAAGTTATAGTCATTAAAACAACATGGTAATAGTATAAAGACAGAAACTTAGCTCAATGAAATAGACATTAGTGTTCAGTGAATCTTCTGAGAGATGCAATCAATTAATCTTTAATTGATTAAATCTTTAAAGGCACATCGCTAATCATCAGGAAGATGCAAATCAAAACAACATTTTATGCCAAAGAGACTGGCACACATCATAAAGAACAAAATCAATCAGTGCTGGTGGAAATGTAAGGAGAAAGGAACTCCCATTCACTGCTTGTGGAAATGTCATCTAGTACAGTCTTTATGGAAAACAATATGGAGTTCCTCAAAATCTGGAAATTAAGCTCCCATATGATCCATCCATACTACTTCTAGGGTTATATCCTAGCAACACAGAAAAAGAACATAAAAATGCCTTCTGCACACCTATATTTATTGCAGCTCTATTTATAATAACCAGAATATGTAAAACACCAAGACATCCATCAATGGCTAAAGAAACTATCGTATATATACACAACAGAATACTATGCATCTGTCAGTATAGATGAAGTCACCACAAAGAGTGGTGAGTGCAGTTAGAGAAGTATACTAACAACTATCAAGACAATGTTATTGAGTTCTAGAAGTAGAATGCCTGTCTCTAAAACAGACAGGAGGCAGGAGAGAAGGGAGATAGGGTCATTGAGTTTGGAAATTTGCACTTGTGGGGGGTGTACTTTTATGACTGAATCTCAAGTACAAATCTTTGTAATCATGGTGCTTAAATATATTATATAAAAATAATAAAAATATACAATTAGTCAATTTTTTTTTGATTTTTGAGTCACACCCGGCAGTGCTCAGGGGTTACTCCTGGCTCCATGCTCAGAAATTGCTCCTGGCAGGCACGGGGGACCATATGGGGCACCGAAATTCGAACTGATGACCTTTTGCATGAAAGGCAAAGGCCTTACCGCCATGCTATCTCCCGGGCCCCACAATTAGTCAATTTTAATAGTATCTGAGGGCATGAAACCAGGCAAAGTATCCTGCACAGTATGCTGCATCCAGCATCGGTTGTAGGAATTTGGAGAAAGACAATCTCGAGTTTGAATTGAGCTGAGGAGTTTGAAACCAGAAAGAGTTGCTGTAAATAGTGGTCAGAGACTGAATTTAAAAAGTACCAATTTGAATTGTACTTGAGCTATGTGAACACAAAGACAGGAACTTTGTGATTTTTGGTAAAATTTGGGGGAAAAGAGTCATTTGAGTTAGACTAAGGTGTTTAAGAACAGAATGGAGCCTTTGCTAGTGGCCAGTATTTATTACAAAACTTCCAGTTTTTATATAATCTGAAGAATGTGAACACAGTTAACAGCAGACTGTCAGTTTTGGATGCTATTTATTGAGGAAAAAGCCCCAGTTCTGTGACCAGCACAAGTGGGTGTAGGTGGTGAACAGTTTGGCTTTATAAATCTCTAGGTTCAATCCAACCTGAAGTACTTGAACCCAGGCAGCAGCCAATCTGTTTTGGACAAAGTTTTTGGGGGAAGATCACCAGTTTGACTTGAACTGATGTATGTGTGACCAGCAATAATGTCTGGAGGAGGTGGCCCTAGGTTGGATTTTAAAAGCCACGCAGTGTGATGTCAAATGACATTTTGGAATTTCTAGAATTGGAGCCTGAGCAATGATCTGTTTAGTTCCTTGTTTGCCAGTGCTGGAGAAAAGGAAATGGGAAATGACACTGTAAAATGGACCTATCACATGGATCTCAGGCTTTGGGCTGGGTTTCCTCAGGACCAGCACCCCTGTTCTCAATTGATTTCCCTCCAACCTGTGCCCTGCTCAGGTCCTCCCAATTTGTAGGCCCAGATGTTTCCCCTCCTCCCAGTAATTACCCTGACTACAGCAGATAACACTCACCACAAATAGTGTGGTTAGGTGAGGAACTTCATTTCCTGCAGCTCTAGGGTTATGGGGGATAGGGTTAGGGTTAGGAACTGCAGAGGAGTCCCAATCTACTTTGTGTGTCTAGGAAACTCCTGACTTGCTGGCCCCACATGGGAATTCCACACGCAGACCCTCACACACAGAGGCATGCAACCTTTGGGGACAGGGGAAGTGAGGAACGGAGACAGGCTCCAGAAATAAAGCTTGAGTTTTGTGTAGGGCAGTGGTGTTGCTGGTTTTTTGCTCTAACACAGTAAACCCATTTCAGCCTACAAAAAAGCAACAGTTTTTAGTACCTGAATACATGAAAACAAATCCGGGAACATGTCAGTTGGGAAGTAGAGTGAGAAAAAAATATCCAGTTAGAATTAAAAAAGTCTTCCAAAAACGGAAGCACAGGCCCAGATGGATTCAATAAATTTTTTAAAAATCTTTCCAGAGGAACTACTACCAATCCTTTTCAGGCTTTTCCAGGAAATTGAAGACATAAAAACACTCACAAATAGTTTTTAAAAGCTTAACCCTGATACCAAAAACAGACCAAAAAAACTGTGAAAAAGAAAAGTTATAACCAAGATACCTGATGAACACAGAAGCAAAGATCATAAAAAATATTTCTAGCAAATAGAATCTAATGCCTCACTAGGAAGTTAATACATGGGGCCAGAGCAAGCTGTATGGTGTTTGCCTTGCACGGGCTAGCATTGGATGGACCACTGTTTAATTCCCCAGCATCTCACATGGTCCCCCAAGCCAAGAGCGATTTCTGAGCACATAGACAGGAGTAACCCCCCTGAGGTTCACCAGATGTGACCCAAAACAAACAAAAAAAGACAAAATAAAGACATCGTGAACAAGTAGATTTCATTCCAGAGATGTAAGTATGGTTTAAAATATGTAAATAAAATTACTATACCATATCACAAAAAGAACAAAAGAATGATAATTATCAATAGATGAAGAGAGCTGTTGGTTGATAATGTCCAAAATCCATCTATGATAAATACTCTAAACAAGATGGGAATGGAAGGAAATATTCTCAGTATAGTCAATTCTATTGACCAATGATATTGGCAAATATTTTACTCATTGGAGACTAAATTATTTTCTCTAATATGTGGCATAAGACAAGACCACCTCCTCATGCCACTCCTATTTAAAATAGGAGAGAAAAGATTCAAGGTCATCCAGATAGGAAAAGAAGTCAAGCACTCAATATTTACATATGGCATGATACTATAGTTAGAAAACCCCAAGTACTTTAAGGAAAAAAAGCTTATAGAAACAAAAAAAATTATATAGCAAATTGGCAGGTTATAAAATTAACATGAAAAATCAATGGTCTTCTTATACACAAAAATTGTCAGAGAAGAAATGGTCCTTAAAATAATGCCACTCAAATAGTGCCAATAGTCAGACTCTGGGAACCACCAAGATGCCCTTCAACAGACGAATGACAAAAGAAACTGTGGTACATATACACACTGGAATATTATGCAGCTGTCAGGAGAAATGAAACCATAAAATTTTCCTCTACATGGATGTTCATGGAATCTATTATGCTGAGTCGAATTTGCGAGAGGAAGAGAGACATACACAGAATAATCTCAATCATCTATGGGTTTTAAGAAAAAAATAGAGACATTGAAATAATTAGGAGTCAAGGGCTGGAAGAACTGACTGAAGATATGAAGCTCACCACAAAAGTGGTGAGTGCAGTGAGAGAAATAACTACACAGAAAACTATCAAAACAATATCAGTGAGTGAGGGATATAAAAAACCTGTCTCAAATACAGGCAGGGAGTGGGGGAGGGAAGAGGTGAGGGCATTGGTGACGGAAGGTTGCATGAATGAAGGGGGTGTTCTTGTTATGACTGAAACCCAACTGCAATTATGTTTGTAATCACTGTGTTTAAATATAGAATTTAGTTAAAATTAATTAAAAAAGAAAGTAAGAAAAGAAATTTGGAAATTCTAAATGTCTTTTTTTCAATATCTTTTTTTCTTTATTTAAACATCTTGATTACAAATATGATTGTGATTAGGTTTCAGTCATGTAAAGAACACCCCCCCTTACCAGTGCAACATTCTGACCACCAATGTCCCAAATCTCCCTCCATACAACCCCACCCCCATCTGTACTCTAGACAGGCATTCCAGTTCCCTCATTCATTCACATGATTATGATAGTTCTAAGTGTAGTTATTTTTATAACTGCACTCACCAATCATTGTGATTAGCTTCATGAAGTGAGCTGGAAGTTTCAGCCCTCCTCTCATTATCTCTAAGGATTGGTGAAAAATGACTTTTATTTTTCTTAAAGCCAATAGATGACTGAGACTATTCTGTGTCTTTCTCTTGCCCTCTGACTTATTTCACTCAGCATGGTAGACTACATGTACATCCATGTATAGGAAAATTTCATGACTTCATCTCTCCTGACTGCTGCATAATATTCTATTGTGTATATGTACCAGTGTCTTTGGCATTTCGTCTATTCGGGTATCTTGGTTGTTTCCAGACATGGCTATTGTGAATACTGCTGCAATAAATATAGGTGTGAGAAAGGGGTTTTTGTATTGTATTCTTGTGTTCCTAGGGTATATCCCTAGGAGTGGAATAGCTGGGCCGAATGGGAGTACAATTTCCAGTTTTTGGAGAAATTTCCATATTGCTTTCCATAGAGATTGGACTAGACGACATTCCCACCTGCAGTAAATAAGAGTTCCTTTCTCTCCACATCCCCACCAGCACCGATTTTTACCAATCTTTGTGATGTGTGCCAATCTCTGTGGTGTGAGATGGCATCTCATTGTTGTTTTGATTTGCATCTCCCTGACGATTAGTGATGAGGAGCATTTTTTCATGTGCCTTTTGATAATTTGTATTTCTTTTTTTTATCAAAGTGTTTGTTCATTTCTTCTCCCCAGTTTTTGATGGGATTAGATGTTTTTTTCTTGTAAAGTTCTGTCAATACCCTGTATATTTTGGAGATTAGCCCCTTATCTGATGGGCGAATATTTTCTCCCACACGGTTGGTGGTTCTTGTATCATGGGCACTATTTCTTTTGAGGTGCACGAGCTTCTCAGCTTAATGTATTCCCATCTGTTCATCTCTGCTTCAACTTGTTTGGCAAGTGCAGTTTCTTCCTTGAAGATGCCTTTAATCTCAATGTTATGGAGTGTTTTACCTACGTGTTGTTCTATATAACTTACGGTATCAGGTCTGATATCAAGGTCTTTAATCCATTTGTTTTTTGGGGGTCACACCCGGCAGTGCTCAGGGGTTACTCCCGGCTCCATGCTCAGAAATTGCTCCTGGCAGGCACAGGGGACCATATAGGGCACCGGGATTTGAACCGATGACCTTTTGCATGAAAGGCAAACGCCTTACCTCCATGCTATCTCCCGGGCCCCTATCCATTTGGATTTTGCCTTCGTACATGATGTTAATTGGGGGTCTATATTCACTTTTTTGCAAGTGGCTAACCAGTTCTGCCAGCACCACTTGTTGAAGAGGTTTTCCCTGCTACACTTGGGATTTCTTGCTCCTTTGTTAAAGATTAGGTGAATGTGTGTCTGGGGAACATTCTGAGAACTGAAGCCTATTCCACTCATCTGCGGATCCGTCTTTATACCAATACCATGCTGTTTTAATAACTATTGCTCTGTACTACAGTTTAAAGTTGGGGAAAGTAATGCCTCCCACTTTCCTTTCATTCTCATCTTGCTGAGAGTTTTGATCAAGAATGGGTGTTGGACCTTATTAAATGCTTTCTCTGCATCTATTGATATGATCATGTGGTTTTCATTTTTCTTGTTGTTGATGTTGTGTATAATGTTGATAGGAGTGCTTTAACTATTCAAGGGTGTTTACTGTTCTAGATGAACTTCATAAGTGTTTTATCCACTCTTTTGAAGAATATCATGGGTATCTTTAGAGGGATCACATTAAATCTGCAGAATGCTTTGGGGAGTATTGCCATTTTAATGATGTTATTCTGCGAATCCATGAGCAGGGTATGTGTTTCCATTTTCGTGTGTCCTCTTATTTCTTGGAGCAGGGCTTTATCGTTTTCTTTGTATAGGTCCTTTACATCTTTGGTCTAGTTGTCTCCAAGATATTTGAGTTTGTGTGGCACTAATATGAATGGGATTGCCTTCTTGACATCCATCTCTTCCCTATCATTATTGGTGTATAAAAAGGCCATTGATTTCTGTGTGTTTATATTTTAGCCTACCACCTTCATATATCAGTCTATTGTTTCTAGAAGCTTTTGGGTAGAGTCTTTAGGGCTTTCTAAGTAGAGTATCATGTCATCTGCAATCAGTGAGAGCTTGACTTCTTTCTTTCGTATCTGGATTCCCTTGATATCTTTTTCTTGCCTGATCGCTATAGCAAGCACTTGTAGTACTATGTTGAAGAGGAGTGGTGAGAGCAGACAGCCTTGTCTTGTACCAGAAATTAAAGAAAAAGCTTTTAGTTTTTCTACATTGAGGATAATATTTGTCATTGGCTTGTGGTATATGGCTTTAACTAGATTGACAAAGGTTCCTTTCATTCTCATCTTGCTGAGAGTTTTGATCAAGAATGGGTGTTGGACCTTATTAAATGATTTCTCTGCATCTATTGATATGATCATGTGGTTTTCATTTTTCTTGTTGTTGATGTTGTGTATAATGTTGATAGATTTACAGATGCTAAACCATCCTTGCATTCCTGGGATGAAACTTACTTGGTTGTAGTGCATGATCTTAATGAGGTACTGAATCCTATTTGCCAGGATTTTGTTGAAGATCTTTGCATCTGCATTCATCAGGGATATTGGTCTGTAATAACCTTTTTTAGCAGCATCTCTGTCTGGTTTTGGTATCAAGGTAATGTTGGCTTCAAAAAAGCTGTTCGAGAATGTTCCCGTTTTTTCAATTTCATGGGAGAGCCTGGCTAGGATTGGTAGCAGTTCCTCTTGAAAGTTTTGAAAGAATTCATTAGTAAATCCTTCTGGGCCTGGGTTTTTCTTTTTGGGGAGATGTTTGATTACAGTTTCAATTTCTTCAATAGTGATGCGGGTGTTTAGATATGCTACATCCTCCTTACTTAATTGTGGAAGGTTATAAGTGTCCAAGATTTATCCATTTCTTCTAGTTTCTCATGTTTAGTAGAATAAAGTTTCTCAAAGTAGTCTCCGATTACCCTTTGGATTTCTGCAATATCTGTCGTGATCTCCCCCTTTTCATTTCTAATAAGGGTTATCAGGTTTCTCTTTCTTTGTGAGTTTTGCCAATGGTCTATTAATCTTGTTTATTTTTTTCAAAGAACCAACTTCAGCTTTCGTTGATCTTTTGGATTGTTTTTTGGGTTTCCACTTGGTTGATTTCTGCTCTCAGCTTTGTTACTTCCTTCTTTCTCCCTATTTTTGGGACCTTTTGTTGAGCACTTTCTAATTCTGTGATCTGCGTCATTAAGCTATTCAGGTAGGCCCCTTCTTCCTTCCTAATGTGTGCTTGCAAAGCTATAAATTTTCCTCTCAGGACCGCTTTTACTGTGTCCCATGGATTCTGGCAGTTTGTGTCTTCATTATCATTTGTTTCCAGGATAGTTTTGATTTTCTCTTTGATTCCGCCTTGGACCCACTGGTTGTTCAGTAGCAGGCTGTTTAATTTCTAATTGTTATAGTTTTTCTTCTGTGCGCCTTTGTAGTTCACATCTAATTTCAGAGCCTTGTAGTCTGCAAAGTTAGCCTGCAAGATTTCTATCCTCTTGATTTTATGAAGGCATGTTTTACATGTCAGCATGTAGTTTATCCTAGAGAATGACCCATGTACATTGGAGAAGAATGTGTATGCAGGTTTTTTGGGGGGTGGAGTGTCCTATATATAACTATCAGTCCTCTTTCTTCCATTACTCTTTTCAGGGATAGTATGTTTTTATTGGGTTTCAGTCTGGTTGACCTATCAAGTGTTGACAGGGCCATGTTTAGGTCTCCCACAATTATTTGTTATTATTGATGTCTTCTTTCAGATTTTTCAGTAATTGTAGTAGATAATTTTCTGGTCTCTCATTAGGTCCATATATGTTTTAGTCTGATTTCTTCCTGTTGTGCATATCCCTTGATTAGTACATAGTGTGCATCTTTGTTCCTTACTACATTTCTGAGTCTAAATTTGGTGTCATCAGATATGAATAAGGCCACCCCAACTTTTTCAGCGTGTTGTTTGATTGGATGATTTTCCTCCAGCCTTTGATTTTGAGTCTATGTTTGTTCTGACTATTTAGATGTGTTTCTTTTAGGCAGCAGAAGGTTGGATTCATCTTTTTGACCCATTTTGCCACTCTGTGTCTTTTAGTTGGTGAATTTAGACCATTGACATAGAGGGAGATGATTGTCATAGGATTTAATGTCATCTTTGTAGATAAGTTTGCTGTGTTTGTTGGTCTCTCTTGTCTTAACGTAGACCTTTCAGTTTTTCCTTTAAGGTTGGTTTTACATCTGTGAAGTTTCTGATCTTTTCTTTATCCAAGAAGCTATGTATCCTTCCTTCAAACCTGAACGTGAGTCGGGCAGGTGCAGTATTCTTGGTGAGCCATCCATTTCATTCAGTCTTGTCACAATATCCCATCACTGTCTTCTGGCCTTGAGATTTTCTTGTGAGATGTCTGCTGTATGTCTTAGGGATGCTCCTTTGAATGTAATTTTCCTTTTTTGATCTTACTGCTTTCAGTATTCTATCTCTATCTGTGGGATTTTTCATTGTAACGAGGATGTGTCTTGGGGTGTTTTTCTTTGGGTCTCTTTTAGCTGGTACTCTTCGGGCATGCAGGATTTGATTGCATGTAGTCTTTAACTCTAGGAAAATCTCTTTGATAATGTCTTTGACAATTGATTATTCCTGGAGATCTCCTACCTGGGTTTCTGGGACTCCAATGATTCTTAGGTTGTTTCTGTTGAGTTTATCAAAAATTTCTATTTTCATCTGTTCACATTCCTTGAGTACTTTTTCCATTACATGATCGTTTGTCTTAAGGTTCTTTTCCAATTTTTTCTGCTGTGTTGAGTTTTTCTGCATCTCATTTTCCAGCATGCTGATTCTGTTCTCAGCTGCTGTTACTCTGTTGGCGAGGCCATCTACTGAGGTTTTCAGTTGAGCTACCGTGTTTTTCAGATCTGTTATTTCAGTTTGGATTTTTCTGATTTCTGTCTTTGTGTTCTGTTCAGACTAATCTATGATTTCTTTGAGTTCTCCAAAGATATTCCATATTTCTCTTCTAAACTCCTTATTCAAGAGGTTAATCAGATGTTTGGAATTTTTTGGGTCATCCCTGCTATCGTCTTCTTTCTCTGTGCATGGTGTTTGCCTGCGAGGTTTCCCCATTGTCACTCTTGTAGTGTGATTTTTTTCTGCATGTTGTGGTGGGATTCATTGGGTAGAAAGAGTGCGTTTTTGCAAAGTGGAGTGGCACTGCTCTTCTGGAGCCTCTGGGAGACCTATTTTTCTGGGCCCTTTTCTACTGACTTCCAAGAGTTTCAGGAGACAGGACAGTGGAAAAACATGCACAGGCAACACTCACAGTTTCTCACAGTCGGTAACCACTGGGCGGGTGCAGATATTCCCAGCCTGATATCACAAACAGGGGACTTGCCTTTCTGCACAATACTGCGGATAGCTGGTTTTCATGGTCAGACACAGTTCCTTGGTGTTCCAGCCCTTGGATGAGCCTCTGGGAGAGCTATTTTTCTGGGCTCTTTTCGGCCCACTCCCAAGAAGTTCAGGAGACAGGACAGTGGAAAACATGCACAGGCAACACTCACAGTTTCTCACAGTTGGGAACCACTGGGCGGGAGTAGATATTCCCGGCCTGATGTCACAAACAGGGGACTTGCCTTTCTGCACAATACTGCAGATAGCCGGTTTTCATGGTCAGACACAGTTCCTTGGCGTTTTGGCCTTTGTATGAGCCTCTGGGAAGCTATTTTTGGGCCCTTTTCGACCCACTCCCAAGAGGTTCAGGAGACAGGACAGTGGATAAAAATGCACAGGCAACACTCACAGTTTCTCTAGTTCTAAATCTCTTGAAAAAGAAACTTAGCCTTTGACAATGCCAATGAAAATAATCAGGCTTTGTTAGAGAATAAATGTCCTGAAATTTTTGCTTGTTTGTATAATTGCTGTGACTTACAATTATCCTCCACTTCCCACCATTACACCTTTAAAAGCATGTTACTCAGATGCAAATTACAGAAAATCAGATCAGTGGCTTCAGCCCAAGGAAATCCTCTGGTGTTTACTTGAGGTGTGTTGAGATTTTCCTAGACAAGAGACTGTGGTTCAGTACACAGATGTCTCCCCAGCAACCGAGTGAGGGGTCCATATCCAATGTCATGAAGAACTCAGGTTATATGCTTTGAGTGTGGCAATATGGATAATTTATGAAAAACAATGCAAGTTGCAACCTCTTTTTGTATTAGATCAAGGGCCTGCACTCTCAAGACCAGGACTTAACCTGTCTCAAGAATCTGGGTTTGAAGCTATTTCCTAGCCTCTCAAAACAGTGAACATTTTGAACAATATTTCATCTTCCCAGTGCCGACTTAGAGAACTCCACAGTTTAAACTCATTAAGGCCTGCCTCTTCAGGAAACTTAGGTTTAGATATCCCATTCCAAAGGACTTGACCTTCCTTTCAGCTCTATGCCCTTCTAAGATTAGGTCTATCATTACAGGGCCAATCCCTCAAGAGACTATGGTAATAACTAGAAAGAACATTTTAATGCTAAATGGAATAGCAATTCACATGGGGATTATAAATTCTGACCATGTATGGAGAAATAATAGTTCTTGTTTCTGTGCCCATAGTCTGGACCTTTAAGAAAGGTAAAAATATAGCTCAAATTTTATTATTTCTTTTTGTTAGACCTGTAATATCAAAATGCATCAGGGAAGGACGCTTCATAAATTCTAAGGTGGAGGCTTCTGCATTTATAGTGTTTAATGCAAAGCTTAAAGAGGAAAATCTAATGTTAACTCTTGAAATTCAGGACAGAAATTTGAAAGGTATGTTTTATTGGGGGTTGAAAATGTGTATGTTCCTTAAGCGATTGACCTCAAAATTGGGCCCTACAATACATTCAAAAGAGTTTAAAAAGGAGAGGAGTC